>PVKC010049351.1:0-10749 GCA_004027635.1 Crocidura indochinensis | reverse complement strand
AAAGCGCGGCCGCTCTGCTTTGCTCCGCGGCCGCGCCTACTTTGAAACCCCTGAATTCCATACCAGCAAGGGGACTTAGGGGAATTCTTTTTTTTTTTTTTTTTTTTTTTTTTTTGTTTTTTGGGTCACACCCGGCAGTGCTCAGAGGTTACTCCTGGCTCCATGCTCAGAAATCGCTTCTGGCAGGCACGGGGGACCATATGGGGCACCGGGATTCGAACCGATGACCTTTTGCATGAAAGGCAAACGCCTTACCTCCATGCTATCTCCCAGGCCCCAGGGGAATTCTTTTTATGGGTGATTGTCCTCCCACTGTAACTTTACCTTGTCCGCTCTCCTTACATCTTTGCTCTTATAATTAAAAATAAAAATTAAAAAAAAAAGAATATTACACTGTAACACTGGCTATTATCTATGGTACACTATTAAAGAAGACAATTAACCAAATAGCTGAACTTGGAGATGCTTCAAAATTAAAGTGCAGGAAAATAAGAAAAAATCCACAAAGAAAATTGAATTGTCAGAAGACCAAAAAAAAAAAAAAACAAAGAAAAAAAAAACAAAGATTATTATTCTTGATGTCTGATTTCATGTTTTAAAAGGAGCATTATGCCAAATAGAAATATAAGCAAATGAACCAAGGAAGATGAAAATAGAGAAATGAGCAATAGATTAGATAGATAAGCTTGCCAATGATTTTACATGAACTGGTTGATAGAAAAACCGACTTACAAAAGGTTATGAAAATGGATTTAGGCTCTTCTCCCATAGTGGAGTGCCTGTCTTGCAAGGTAAGAGACTACAAATTTGGTTTTCTGAACCACTTTACATGACGGATGCAATCCAGTGGCATTGATCTGTGTGATAAGCAGTAATCTAACAAAGTGTTTTGTTATTTGACATACTTCACCCAGGTATATACAAGCACCACAACAAAGTGTGTGGCCCCAAGTCAGCATAACAACAAAGGGAAGAGGAAAACACTGTTAAAGTAAAAACAACAAATTATTCAGTATGTATAGTATAATTGGTGTCTAGACTTCTCTTTGGATAGGGGAATTTTTTACTAAGATGAAAAATGTTCGATGACATAATTAAAAGATTTTTCTTTTTTTATTTTGACTAATATATTTATTTAAGCACCATGATTATAAACATGTTTCTTTTTAATTTGTAAATATTATAGTTGATTCTAAGTTATTAAGAATCACACGGACAAAAAGAAAGAAGATCCAACTGAAGCAGGCAACATAATAAGTAACTTCCTAGAACCACAATAACTTCAGTACACAAGTTAGAGAACAATATTAGGAAAAAAACCTTGAAAATTCATATATTGTTACAGAAAGGAAGGCACAGTACTGTAGTGTTGCAGAGCTGGTGGTGAGAGTACTTGGAAGTCTTCTATTTAGACATGAAATATATTGGGTTGGGAACTAAAGCACAGAAGATGGGACATTTGCCATGCATGCAGCCAACATGAAGTTCTTCCCAGGTATCCAATATGGTCCCCCAGTCTGCCAAGAAAGTTTCTGATCATAGAGCTCAGTTACCCCTGAGTACCTCAGGGTGTGGCCCAAAAACAAAATCAAAAATTAAACATAAAACATTAAACAAGAATTAGAAAGTAAAGGGAAAGGAAGTATCTATGGTTTGAACATTTGTAAGCTTAGACTATCAATTCACAGCTATTAGAAACATAGTGAGTCTGGAGGCATATTTAGGATGTGACTAGGGTTTCAAGTAGCACATTTATTTCCAGTTGTACTCTGTGATATGAGTGCAAGCTGGACACAATGTGTGTAATCTGAACAAAACTTTTCTGGAAATTTTATGGAAGAAAATCAAGGAAGTAAATGAGTGTGCTAGGAAGGCATAATAACGAACCATTGCATTTAAGTCTGTTGAGCTCTATAAGTACATGAGAGTAGAGAAATTCAAGAAACAATGTAAAGGAATAATGAATTTGAAATGCCAGTGGATTGTAATGTTACAAGAAAGGTTATTAGAAAATAAGAGGTGGTCATTAGCAAGTTGATAATGTGAAATTTATATTTTACCATTGCAAATCTAATAGAAATGTCAATGTGTACCACAGTGAGAACTGATCTTAAATATATGACTTGAAACCTCAAGCATGCCCTAATTATGCCAAAAGTTCATTAGGCACTCACATTCTTAATCCCACTATCTGTGGGCTTATTAAGAGTGTGGAACAGCATAAAGTCTAAGTGTTCTATTGTGGTCGCCATAGTTAAGAGAAGGGATAGGTTTTCAACCGCTTTTCTTTATTGTGCAAAACACCTATGCCGTGCTTACCTCATTCTAATCACTGCAAAAACCTCAAGAGCCCCAAAGGGGAGAAATCATTAACAGGAAATAAAACAGAACAAACACCTTATAATTAGTCAAAGAACTTCTTGTACCATAAATAACAAGATCCAACCTTTCTTTTTACTTGCAGAAACTTTTAATCAACAAGAAGACTTTCAGCACTACTTTTTGCCATGCATTTCTATGCCAGTACTTGAACATTGATGACAGGACAGCAATTATATAATCAGAAAATCTTCTTGGAAATTGTATTACCTGTAAAATCTATATATTTAAAATTTTTAGTACATTCTAGAAGAGCATACCAAAATTATGGAATAGCTTATATTATGTATAAGAAGAAAGTTCAATGGTCTTTTGTTTTGAAAGCATATATAAACTGATGGTAAATCTCACTTTACTCAGTTCCTAGAAACTATGAATTCTACATCACTATGGATGGGCAGATATTTAATAATTAACCACCGCAGCAATGAAAGAGGACTATTTTTTAAAGAAAACTAAAATTTTACATAATGAATATTATTTTAATGTGGGCAACACAATTTTAACATCTAAAACAAGATATTTTTTCCATTCTAGAAAAGATTTATAACAACATCTAATCACTATTAAAATTGCTAAGAGTTCTCTCCCTATTATTAAAAATGTAAATCAACAAAAATTATCCATTTTAAATCCAATTTTAGGGGTGAAAGAATAGTGCATCAGCATAGGCACGTGACCTTGAATGCAGCTAATCAAGATTTGGTCCCTCAAACTACATACTGTAACCCAAGGATCACTATGAATGATCACTGAGCACAAAGTCAGGAGTAAGCCCTGAGCACAGCTAAGTGTGGCCCATAAAAAAGAAAAATATTCTAATTAAAAGCAAAATTGTCCAACTTACTTTTGATTATTTTTTGTATTAAGTAAGAAAAAAAAAGATCCAAGATCATGAGGAAAGACTTTAGCAGGAAAAACAAACTAACAGAATAAAAATTCTCTAGTCAAGAAGAAAGAAATGTTAACTAGCAAAAAATGCATTTCATAGTTATGAAAATATTATGCACAACAAAATAATGAATGATAAATTAAAAATCAATCAAAATAGGATGTATATGAGGTCTTTAAAAGTGTTAAAATATTAAAGTTGCTAATTTAAAAGATGTGAAAACAACAGCAAAAAATTTAATAGGGACTTGCTTTAAAAAGAGAAGCATAAAAATCTCAGAAAGAAAACACAGAAGAAAGAAAATTATCAAATTAAATATTGGAAACTTTCCCTAAGAGAAAGAATAAGAACTTTAAAATAAAAGGAATTGACCAAGTTTCAGGTATAATATTCTCATACCACATTTATTATGACACTTTAGAAGAAAAAAATAAGAAGATATGTTTTAATCACAAAACTGTAGGAGTTCAATGGCATTGAACTTCTTAGCCATGAAACTAAAAAAGTGAAGCGATACTGTGGAAATTTTTAGGAGACATTACTTTAACTCATCTCAGAGCTTAATTGTATTAAAACAGCCTAATATATATTGTAGGTACATAAACTATGAAAGAATGCATCTCTAAATGACAGTAAATTGAGAATGAGATCCGGGAAACAAAAGAGCCAATTTCTGAGGGTGTTACAGGGAGTTCCCAGAATAAAGCAATCCTCAGGAGATATAACTGTGCCTAAAGTTTACAGAGCCCCAGATGGAGCTAGGGGAAAAGACTAGAACAATAGTGGTTCCAAAGAAAAGAGTGGGACAAGAAAAAGCACACAATATTCTAAGAAATGTGGAGAATATATTGAAGGGTGTCTTACGATACTTTTGAGAATTTGGAAAGAACTTGCGATAGGTACGCAGTGATAATAGAAAAAATCATAATTAAACTTATTTCAATATTTATCGGTTCCCGGAAAATAAAGGGCTGATACTCTACAGAAAACATGTTCATATTTTATTCCTTGGCTTAGAAGTTAAGACAATTCAACTATAATACTATGAATACCAAATATTGATTCACTGAAATAGATAGTAAGAGAAAATTCTGGGAGTCTGAGGGGAAAATAAGCCAAAGCATTGTGCATAGAGCTTAGTCTAAGTGTGATAACATTTTTATATACCATTATACAAAATCATTAGATTGTGCTTAAATAAACTAAATCTAGAAGCAACTTTATAAAAATCTGACTTGAAAATATGAATTATGGACAGAAATAAGGGATCAGAAGATAAATGTTGATGTCTTAGGAAATAATTGGATGTTGATGGTACCAGAGTGTAGGAAAATAAACTCCTGCTCTCACTGGCTTAGGGTATTTTGTGGTTACTTTGACCAAAATAAAAATAATCTTTGACAGTAAAATATGATATACAGTATACAGTAGCAGTATTAAGAAAGTCATATTGATTTTTCTTTAAAGACTCATTCAAAGTCAATGATTGACATTTTCAGACTTTCAAGTATATCTTAGATGGCATAATGAGCAATAGTCAGTCTTAATCCTATTCAGACCAACTGTCAAAAGTCAAGAAAATCAAGGCAGAGGATCTATAGGAAGTGAGAAGGAAATTCAGGTGTACCAACCATAAAATGTACAGGACTATTTATGGAACTATCCCATCAAGTTCTAGAATGGCAAGAATTATTTTGAATAAACTTTTTTTTAATCCTAAACCTCAAATAAGATCAACCACAGGACTAAGTAAAATAACCAGCAAACATAATTGAATATTTTTTCATATTTGTGTTTACCCCGAGTTAATTACACAAAAATAGAAACTTCAAATTTCTGGGGGAAAAGTAAATAAGCCAATATATAAATGGCCTTAATACTAAAGAATTATAGTTTTATAATCTAATGATTCAGCTAATTCTCTATGCATCATGACACTGTGATAAAAATCAATAGGAAATATAACTTTGACTCTTCTGTATGCTTCATCGGCATGATATTATACATGGCTATAAAGTGGAATGTGTGTAATTGTTTTATTATTTTATGCATATTCAAGTGTATCTATGTGTGTGGCATTTTAAGTATAAGAATTCAACCAAGGTAAATTACATTTCTGGTAATATAATCATCCGAGGAAATAGATGGTAAATTGCTTGTTTAGCATGTGCAGATTTAAAAATAACTTTACTTTCAAAAGATAATTTGAAGTATGAATTATTTAGGTGAACTGAAGATACTATTAGCATAAAAAGAGAAACAACGATCTTTATGTAATGAAGTGATCCCCTATATTTATTATTTAAATCATAATGCTCCATCAGTTCACTATAGCATGTTTGAACAATTATACTGATACATATATTGTAATTTTTTAATATACTATCATGAACATCATACACAAAAACATTTCAGCTATGATTTTTTGATACAATGAAAAGTACAAGTGCAAAAGGGATTGAATTCCCTTAAACAAACAGTCTCAGTAATAACTTCTACAGCAAATTTTTATTGCTGTATTGGCAATATTTAAAATGCTGTTGTCAAGGAAAAGCATCCTAAAATTAGATCTGCCAGCTTTGTTTTCTTTGCAGGAATGGACATATTCCTAATATCCTTTCCAACTTGAAAAGAAAGCCCAGTGGCACAATGTAAAGCTTACAAATGGCTTCTGCAAAAAAATAAAAATACTTGCTTTCTATTCTTTTTCAGAAATTGTTATTTATTGCATAACTTACATTTCCTGAATCCCATTCCACGAGTTCTGTATCCCATTTGCTTTTCTCCAATCCATTGACCTTATCAACTTTTGCACAGACCATCACATTCCTCCTTTCCCACGTCTCTGCTTCACAGAAACCTTAAAGAAGTCCTCTGTTTCCCCATTACACTAAAATTATCTGGAAAATAATAGTCAATACGTCAATGATGTAAGGGTTCTTTGGATGCTAGGGGTAGGAGGGACCTTGAAATAATGAAGGAATCCTGGTAGTTGGACAGTTCAAATGGTATAGTACTAGTAATAGAATATTTGTATATAATATTAGTACTATTATTAATTAATCAAGTATAATAAAGAGACCCCCAATTTATTTATTTTCACATTCCAGTTATATTCTTTTGGAAAATATAAACTTTAAGCCCAATTCTAAATATGCTCTGAGCCTGCATGGATTAAACTGAACTGAACATAGCAGGAGGTGGGGGAAGCACAAAATTATGTAGACTGCTCTCATTTTAAATATATGTTGACAATGATGCCTGGCTTGCCCACAATTTTGCTGTATTTTTTAGTCAGACTTCTCCCTGAGAAGATAGTTTCAGATCTTCTCAAATATATGCTCCCTCTTTCTTCACACTTATTAATAATAGTCTCATATTTTATTTCATTGAGAAAATAAAATGAATCAAAAAGGATCATGGATTTCATGTTTAAATACATTCCAGCAATACCTTTTACAAGAATGTCAGCTTCGTACCACTATTATCCCAATGTACCCCCCCCCCATACCCACTTCTGTGGTAGGCTTTCTACTAAAGACCAATTCTCATTTTTTTCTTTTGACTTTGAACATTTGTTATTCTCTTGTTATGTTTCTTTAGATCCCATATGAGAGATATGTTACATGTCTGTCCTTTTCTGTCTAACTAATTTCATTCAGCATATACTCCAGATCCATGCACATGCAAATTGCATGGCTTCATCTTTTCTTTAGGCTTAGCAGTATTCCACTTTGTGTATGTATTAGAGTTTTTTTATACAGTCATCTGTCCTGGACAGTCGAGTAGTTTCCATATTGGCTATTTTGAATAGTGCTGTAATGAACATTGAAGTACAAAGTCTTCTAAATAAGTTTTTGGGCTCCTGGGGTAAGTAGATGTAAAAAAAATAAACAAACAAAAACAGACAAAAATCAGACATCTTTCTAACTTTATGCTCAAAAGTCAAATCAAAATGAATTAAAGACTATATCAAACCTGAATTGACACATTATATTGAGGAAAACATAGGTAAAACACTTCATGATATCAAACCTAGAAGTATATTTTCCATTAAAAATGGAAGTGCTATTGCCCAAGCAAACAAAAGCAAAGATAAGTTAATGGGACTACACAAAATAAAGTAGTTTCTATACCACAAAGAAAATAAAGACGAGTATAAAGAGACACCCTGCAGACTAGGTGAGACTATTTTCCCACCATTCATCGATAAACAGTTGATATCTAAGATATATAAATCATTGGTAAACTTTACAGAAAAAAAATACAATCAACCCCATAAATAGATAGGCAGGTAAAGAGATGAACAGAAACTTGACCAAATTAGACATGAAGATGGCCAAAATGCATATGAAAAAATGACTCTCACACTTAAGATAATTTTTTATTTTGAGCCATACTTGGTGATGCTCATTGCAGCCCTATTTACCATAGCAAGACTCTGGAAACAACCAAGATGCCCTTCAATAGACGAATGGCTAAAGAAACTGTGGTACATATACACAATAGAATATTATGCAGCTGTCAGGAGAGATGAAGTCATGAAATTTTCCTATACATGGATGTACATGGAATCTATTATGCTAAGTGAAATAAGTCAGAGAGAGAGAGAGAAAAACGCAGAATGGTATCACTCATCTATGGGTTTTAAGAAAAATGAAAGACATTCTTGCAATAATAATTTTCAGACACAAAAGAGAAAAGAGCTGGAAGTTCCAGCTCACCTCATGAAACTCACCACAAAGAGTGATGAGTTTAGTTAGAGAAATAACTACATTTTGAACTGTCCTAATAATGAGAATGTATGAGGGAAATGTAGAGCCTGTCTAGAGTACAGGCGTGGGTTGGGTGGGGAGGAGGAGATTTGGGACAATAGTGATGGGAATGTTGCACTGGTGATGGGTGGTGTTCTTTACATGACTGAATCCCAAACACAATCATGTATGTAATCAAGGTGTTTAAATAAAATATATTAAAAAAAAAGAAAAAATTGTAGTCATATCTCAAGTAAAATAGAGGAAATACATATATAATAAACTAAATTGAACATTAATCCCAAGTGTTGTAAAAATTTAGGCCTTATATTTGTCTTTCCTCTGACCTTCAATTTAGAAGAGCTCCAATCCGGCAAAAGCCAAAGACAAAAGAGATCTCCTCCTCTGGGTCAGAGCCCTTAAGTACCTTTCCCAGATCCCTCCCCGGAAATGGGCAGGCTCTGCAGCCAAATGGGCGGGTCTCAGTTACCTGAATTCGGGGTGGAGCTACACCCAAGAATATTTTAGTACTTTAACTGAATATTTTAGTGTTTTAGTATTCTCATGTTACCTGAGAATTTAGTTTCGTAACATTATGTGTCAGTAGGCACAAGTGATCTCCTTAATCTATGATAACATTTATATAAGGAGTATCTCTTTTGAAAGTCAATTATATTTACTTTGCAAATACTTAGCTTTAAATTAAAATGATGCATATAAAAAAACGGAGGTCAAAACTAAAATATTAGACTGTTTGAAAATAATGGCTTTAGCTTTTGCTTCATCACATACCTAAAAAATGGAAACCAAGAAGTGTTAAAATTGCTTAATCATATTGTAAAATTCCATGACTATGTTTATATTTTTCTTTGGGAGCTATGCAAAGAAAAGATTTATTTATTTTTTAAAATCATTACTAAGCAAGTAGATGGAGACTGGAATCTAATATTAGAGTGTATATCTTGATTGCCTCTAAATTCAGTCAGCTTATCTTCTTTCTAGTCATTATAATCTGGAAACCTAACAGGACATGAACTCTTACATAATACACAGCAGTCTTCACTCACCGAGAATTATTTGGGATTCAAGCTATGTGGGGTCAGAATATCCTCAACATAATCCTACTCTTCAACTACAGAGTAAAACATAAATCTGAGATTCCTTTGGGTATCAGTGATTTGGGATTCAGAAATTAGTAGGAATTTGAGTCACTAAATTAATCTTTGAATCTGTCTCCTAGTTACAATGATATCTATATACAGCTTTTACCTTAATTATTCATTTGGCAGAGTAGTATGCAAAAAATAAACACAGTTTTACATATAGATGTACCACAAAATTAATTTAAAAGAACATCTATCTTTTTCAAGGTGTTTATTTTATGCCAGGCATGGGACTGTTTTAATTGCATAATTATTATCCCTAATAATCTTCCAAGGCTCTAAGTTGTCTATAAAGTTTGGAATGTTGTTTCGAAATTTAAGCGGTGTTATTATTGGACCACCCCCTTGGAGTGCTCATCACTTTCTTCTAGCTCTGTTCTTGGGGATAACTACTGGCAGTGCTCAGAAACCAAATGTGGTGCCAGAGAATGAAACTAGATAGTAGGCTGCTTGCAAGAAAAGTTCCTTATCTGCTAAGCAACTGTAGTTTTTTATTTTTTTGCCTGGAATGGTGAGAAGCATAGGAGTGATGTGGAGTAGGCACTCCCAAGCAGAGCTAAGAGCTCCCAGGGACCACACTAGTCAAAATTACTAGAGATCAACAGTTATACCTACTGTTATTAGGGCCATTCAGAGTAAAGGATAGAACACAGGTCCTTATACAAGTATCACATGTGCCCGTCACTCTTAAGTTCTAACCCCAGCTCCACCACTATAATGTTACCAGTGTGTCCATCAATGCAAAATAACTTACTTCCAGCTTTTTTTCTTTTTGCTCTGTTAGCATATATTTAAGTTCTAATTTCATACAATGTGCACTGAGGCACTAAGGATACAATAATAAGAAAAAATTAATTTCAACTCATTCCTCTTGTGATCTCAAGAGTAAGAAGATAAATTATCTAGAAGCTAAAATAATTATTTTAAAAAAGTAAAATACACATAGTTTGTTTCTCTGGATCTAATAATGCTAAGCCATTTTATTAAACAAAAATCTGCATTCTATTGTATTGTTTATTTATTTATTTATTTAGTTTTTGAGCCTCAGGGATTACTCCTGGCTCTACGTTCATAAATTGCTCCTGGCAGCCTCGGGGGACCATACGGGATGCCGGGATTCGAAACACAGTCTTTCTGCGTGCAAGGCAAACGCCATACCTCCATGCTATATGTCCGATCCCCAATGCGAAGCCATTTTTAAAATCAGTTTGTATGAGGAGAGAGGAGAAAAGAGAGGAGCGAGAAGAGAGGAAGGGGAGGAGATGAGGAGATAAGGGGATGGGAGAGGAGGGGAGAGGAGGGAAGGGAAGAGGAGGAGAAAAGAGAGGAGGGAAGAAGAGAGAAGGGGAAAGGAGATGGGGAGAAGAAAGAGAAAAGATGAGAAGAGGGGAAGGGAGGGAAGGGAATAGGAGGGAGAAGAGAGGAGAGGAGAAGAGAGGGGAATGAGTTAAGGAGAGAGGAGGGGAGAGGAGAGGGGAGAAGTGAGGGAAGAGAAGAGGTGAGGAGAGGGGAGGGAGGGGAGCGAGGGAGAGAGGAGGGGAGAGGAGAGGTGAGAAGAGGG
>PVKC010049350.1:0-10749 GCA_004027635.1 Crocidura indochinensis | reverse complement strand
TGGAGCCAGAGCAGTGGTACAAGCGATAAGGCGTCTGCCTAGGACAAACTGTGGTTCAATCCCTGGCGTCCCATATAGTCTCCCAAACCAGGAGCGATTTTTGAGCATGTAGCCAGGAGTAACCCCTGAGTGTCACTAGGTGTGACCCAAAGCACAACAAAACAAAAGAAAAAACACTGCAGAATAGGTAGTTAACTTGTAGAGTGTTTTGAGGACACCTCAAAAAAAAAAAAAAAGAAAAGCTTCTGTTGATTGTGACCTTTACTACTTCAAGACTTCAAAACCCACATCTATTGGTGTCTTCAGTCCACCTTGTCATTTCTCCCAACCCTACATACACTCCCATTCCCCTTACTTAGAACTCTCATTTTTTATATTCTATGACTAGGGTTTTTTCATCAAACTGGTTTTTGGAGAGAGGGGATTAGAGGAGCTTTGAGCTACAACATGAGATTCTCAGAATGAACACCTAGCTCTGTGCTTAGGGATAGCTCACATAGGTGCTCAGGGGACTTTATGTGCTGCTGAAGATTGAACTAGGTTTGGCTGTTTACAAAGCAAGTGTTATATTCTTTGCATTGTCTTTTTAGCACCTTATTTTTTTTAAGAATATTAATTAAATAATAGCAAATACTAGTATAGATGTTGAGTATGTAACATTCTCTTCTTAGGTTTCTTTTTTCCCATAACTGTATATGAAGACATTTATATCTGGACCATGGGGAATAAAACATTATCTTACCTCACCATTTTCCCTGAGAATTACCTGGAACTATCTTTCATTACTTTTATCCCAGTCCTCAGATTTTCACCTCATTTCTGACTTCCCACAGGTCAGAAACTAAGATTAATACAGGAGAGTATAAAAACTCTGCGGTTTCCCACTGAAGATTTTTGAAAATGATAGGGCATAACTCACTACTTGTGAATTATGACCTATAATTTAAAAAATAATGAAAAAGAATACAAAAATGCCCATCGTATATCCATGTAGTAAAGATAAATAATTATGTAATGTTATCTTTGGTTGTCAAATACATGCATTTATTTTGAAGGTCATAAAATAAAATAAAATGTTTCTTTACACCACTGTAGTTCCATTCCTCAACTCTAGAATTTGTTTGGTTTATTGTGGCCTTACTATGAGTTGCCTCCTACAGAAGTACCATTATATCCCTTATCGTATATTCTGTTTCCTTCTCCTCCCTAGCCCTTGGGCCTTCTTCTAAACTTACACTCCTTACCAATTAACTTAAGTCCTATTGGCTTGACACCGGGAATGGGAGCAGAAAAAATTATTGTTGCTATTTTTCAAAGGGAGTGATTGAGGGAAGATGTATTACAGAGCTTTCTTTTTTTTAATTTTTTTTTTTTTTGGTTTTTGGGCCACACCCAGTGACGCTCAGGGGTTACTCCTGGCTATGTGCTCAGAAGTCGCCCCTGGCCTGGGGGACCATATGGGGCACGGGGGAATCGAACCGCGGTCCGTCCAAGGCTAGCGCAGGAAGGCAGGCACTTTACCTCCAGCGCCACCACCCGGCCCCTACAGAGCTTTCAATTTGAGGCTTCCAACATCTTCACAGAAGCACAAAACCCTCCATGGAGATGTTTAGTACAGTAACACCTTTTAGTAATAACCTGAACCTCTTTACTTTAAAGGACAGCTCTGGTACTAAGTCAACTACCGGTATGTTGACCAGATTACATATGTTCTTTGAGAATTCAATCTGCTTGTTAACTAAAAACAGAAATTATTGGTTCACAGCGTCTTTAAATTAGATTTCTATTTTAACTTCTTGAAGCAACACAGAACAACTCACTCCTTTTCCATAGACCCTGTAGATGCTCCCTCAATGACTTGCAAGCAAGACTGTCTCTTCCAAAGTTCCTAACCCGTTCCAGGATTAAGAATTTGAAAAGATCCAGACATCTAGAATTAGGTAAACAGATAAAACTTGCAGAATGTAGTTTCAGCTACAGTGTAAGTAGTCCCTTCTAGCAGTTTGCTGTTCAGTCATGTATTAAATTTGCTACTTTGATGTGCTACCATTGAATATAGCTGACCAGTCAGAGTTTGCTTCTTTGCTCCAAGAGGAAGAACTAGGCCTCTGTAATTCTCTTTGTGCAATGTCATGCAAAATTAAAGCCTCCATATTTTTCAGATAGCAGTGGAATTGCCTGAAAGAAGCTGTATATCTGGCTATAAAAATACTCAGTAAGACTTCAAAGGTTGGCTGAGGACATATACATGAGATAAATGAATACTCTCTCAGCCTTATTTTAGATATTGGGACAGAGTGGCTGGGCCCTTAGCTTCCAAGATTGCCTCTTTTATAGTCAAAATCCTTCAGACTGAAATTTTCATCACAAAAACATGATGGAAAGTGCTTACATGGTAGGTGCTCAGAAAGGAGTGAAAACTTATTTAACACTCTATCATTAGAGCTTATGGTCAATCCAGACTGTCTCCCAAATTTTCCAGTTGAACCTGGAGACAGCTGCATCAGCCTACTTGGTTTTCTATGCATGATATATAACCATTTTATAACCATATGCATATACATAACCATATGGATAATAAATAACTATAAATAACCATGCATAATATATAACCCTGAATTTTATTCATTCATGTTATTGAGCATTAGCTCATCCCATATTCCCAAATCATCACTATCTCAATTCTTGCCTACCTTTCAAAACTTTACTGGAGCTCCCTCCTACTCGAGGCTTTTGATGTCTGTCTTATCTCCCAAAAGACCTTATTCCCCCTCCCCCTGCCACCTCACAGTAACACATGTCAAGGCCCTAAATCTGGCACTTGATCAAAACTTACTTCAAGCAATTTGTGGCTACTATCCTCATGAGTCTTGTTCTGAAAAATCAGGCAACATGTCACACATGATCTGTTAGGTTTGTGCAGGTGCAGTATAATATGGCTGATATAACCACTTAATGAGGTAAAGACATAATATGACATTGAAACACAGACCTCCAGTTCTGTATCTTAAGTCACAGCTGATTCTATCTGTGGCCACTTTTTTATCTTCTTCTGAAATCTCACTTCTCTCTATAATATTGGCAAGGAAAGTATTTATATACCCTAACAAACTGTTTTGTGAAGTGGATTAGCTATAATGAAATAAAACATGTAAAATTATGAAGATCTAAAGGAACCCTACTATTATAATAATAATAATAATTATAGCTGTACTTGCTTAAATGCTCTATAAATAATATAGAAAACACCTCTAGGGAAAAAGCACACCAGCAATTATTTAATGCGATTATTTTAATTTATTGCTTGTGATTTTTATTTTTGTGCACAGTTGGGCCCTACTTGCCTCTATTTCCTTTAAAACATTATTTTCTTTGGAGGTCCAGCTGCTGATCCACAGGTTTATCCCTGGGGTTTCGATGTGGTATAGGGATAAACCCCATGTCAGCCTCAAGGCAAGTTACCTACCCATTGTACTATATCAGTCTAGCCCACCTGTTTGTCTTTTACATGGAATCTCTGGTGAATGTCACCTTTGTATGGGCTATGTTCCTCAAAGCAATGTTAGAGGAATTTAATTGTTATCCTTCATTCTTGAGGCTCTCATGTTTCCAGTATTCTTTGTTGGTTTATATCGGTCACAGGAGGGTTCTCAGTACCACAGTTGTGTGGGTGGCACTGAACTAAATGTCACTCAGGCAGTGGCAATACTTGAGGCTACACCTAGTTCAGCATATTTTATGGGAGAGATACCGTGGGAAAAACCTGCATTTTCTTAGATGTGAAAGGGTCTTTGGTTATGGGACTTTGAAAATCTAGGAGAAGAATGCTGGAATTGTTTAGGGGAGAGAAATACTGACTTTGGTGTTTTCTTGGTTGGAATCACAAAGATAACCTTTAGCTAGTTCTGCCTTCACTAAGAACCAATTTTAAAACACTTAAATGAAGTATTTTGGGACATTCATTCTCTGTCCCCATATTTTCTTTTCTTTGGGGGGGAGGGGTCGCACCCGGCAGCGCTCAGGAGTTACTCCTGGTTCTGTGCTCAGAAATCGCCCCTGGCAGGCACAGGGGACCATATGGGATGCTGGGATTTGAACCACCATCCTTCTGGATGTAAGGCAAACGCCCTGCCTCCATGCTATCTCTTCAGCCCCTGTCCCCATGTTTTCTCCCGAATGAATTTCTGTGGTGTTCTATATTTTGGGGACCACACCCAGCAGTGCTCAAGGGTTACTCCTGGATCAGTGCTCAGAAATCTCTTCTGGCAGACTTGAGGGACCATATGGGATATCAAGGATCAATCCTAGATGGGTATTGTGCAAGACACAAGCCCTACCCACTGTATTATCGCTTCGGCTTCAGTGTTCTGTATTTTTGTTCTGTTTTGGAAGCTACATCCGGTGGTGCTCAGGGATTAATTACTCCAGGCTCAGCACTCAGGAATCACTCCTGGCAGACATGGGGCTGTATGAGACATTAAGGATAGAACCTGGGTTGTCTGCATGAAAGTTAATTGCCCTTTTGAGTATGCTATGTTATGAGATTTCTAAGTCAAAATTCCTTTGTACATAATTCATTTCTCTGAGTTGAACCTGTGAATACACTTAGTGCACTTAATAAACTCCTTTTTCATCTAAACAACTAATAAAGAAAACATTACCAATGTGCTGTCACTCATTAGACAGATATGTCTTGCCATCTCAATTAGAAATCAGAAGGCAGACTTTAAACAAAAAAAGTAACTGCATTTCCTGTACATCAGTTAGCAGTCACTAGCTTTATTTTCTGGAAGTTAAATTGTCTACTGCTTATGTATTTTGAGCTTTTGTTATGCTTTTACTGAAGAACTCAACATGAACGGCTTTAAAGATTATAAAGAAAACACTTTAAGGGACATTTTGAGTATTACAAAATGGTTCTTTTCCACACTACTGCTTTTGCTTTTATTATGTGAATTACTCTTGGTAGAGAGTCACCTACTTTCTGGCTTTATCCTGCACCATAGTTTTCACCGTTTTTCTGGGACCACCACAAAGGTAAGCAATGTTTGCTTTTTTTTTGGGGGGGTCACACCCGGCAGTGCTCAGGGGTCACTCCTGGCTCCATGCTCAGAAAATGCTCCTGGCAGGCACGGGGGACCATATGGGGCACCGGGATTCGAACCGATGACCTTTGCATGAAAGACAAACGCCTTACCTCCATGCTATCTCCCGGGCCCCTCAATGTTTGCTTTTGAGGAACTTTGGAAGAAATTTTCAGCACTAAGTTGACTGCTCTACAGTCTGCTACAGAAGGAGTGCATAAGTATTATTTGTTCTCCTTTCCTTCATTGCTTTTCTTTTATTTTAATTGGTGAGTGTTGGCATACCCAGCTGTGCTCAAGACCTATTCCTGTCTCTGTACTTAGGAGTGACCCCTGACAGTGTTTGGAGGATCATATGTGTTGTCAGATATTGAACTGGGTCAGCTACATGCAAAGAAAGTGCCTCCCCCCTTGTACTATATACCTGACCCCCATTAAATTGTTTTATTTTACACTGTAAAAAATTATAAAATTTTCTACTTTTGTCTTTCCTTTTGGTTTTATTGCTTCAGATTTCTGATTATGTATGCACTGCACACCACAGGGTGCCAATTTGATTTTATTGGCCCATTTAAAGGGCAAATAAACCTTTGTTTTTATAAGAAGATAAAGGACCAATTATCCTGGCCTTCAATGCATATTTGCCATTTGAGCTTATAGTCCAGTTATGCGTTTTTAAAAGAGAGTTTGCCATTTATACTCTCTCCCCATATTTCCTGCCATATTGTTCTGGCATAATACATTTTCCATTTTCTTAGTTTTTAATGAACAGACTTATTTTATTAGTTGCCATTGCCTTATTTATTATATTCTGAGTTCCTATTAGGAGCAACCCAAGTACTGAGGGAATTATTCCACTCACTTGAATTGAAAGTCTCCTGATCCCAATATATTGCCACCATGTATGAAATGATCAGATACATGTTGTAATTGGATTGCCACTGGATCAATTTTAGTGAGCTGGGATGGTGCTGCATGCTCCCTGCTTGGAATATAATTTCCTCTAAGAAGCTTGCCCTGAACTGCCCCATTCTGCATAAAGTTATTGCCTCTACAAATCATTTTGCTGTTCTTGTTATAATAATATCATTAATATTCCAGAGTCAGAAGCATCTATGAATTGGATTCCAGGAAAGAAAATACAAATCCTTTCAGGATGAAGGCTTGGGAGTGGCATTATGGCCAGCAGGGTGTCTGTCCAGTGGATGACTACTGGTGCTATTGGTGGAACTTATGAGCTCAGTGATAAAGAGGGAAATGACTGGAAATTCTCTTGTGGGCTTAGACCAAAGTCACAAGCCAGTTTATAATGGGGTCAGTTATACTTGTATTACTGGACACACCTCTGGAAATTTCTTTTAAGAAGAGCCTTGGACAGAAGTTTTCATTTTTGTATACAAGGATATTATTATTTTTCTAGGTTCCATTGTGTTAATCGTGAATATGGAAGGAGTTTAAAAAGGGGAATGTTTCTGGCTATAAAATAGAGTGTGTTATTTTCTAAATTTTAGTGCAATATTTTCTTTCAGAAAAGGGAAATAAGTATGTAGGAATTATTCATAGGAGTGCTTCTAGGTCCTATCAACAAGCTAACAACTTTATATAGCTAATACTTCTCCTCAAATACTTACTATTCATGATTTCAACCTCAGATCATCAAATTTTCTGGCAGATTACATCCAGCTTATTCTTTCATTTCTACATCTTAAGCATAAAAGGACTTAGGTAGGGATAAAGGTAGAAATAGTAGAAATAACTCTTCAAAGGAGTAAGATATCATTGAGTTCTTCATATTTTGTAAATTCTGGCATATTTTTTAATAATTCAAGGTATGGCAAATTTTCAGGGCAAAAGATATTACTTGGGAGACTTGGGAAAGGGATGATATGAAATTAATGGTAGGAAAACTGGAGATTTTGTTAGTCATGTATTATTTATAAAGGCTTAAGAACTATGATACCTAATAGATAAACAATTGCATTTCAGAAAAGATAAAAGATCTTTCAAGTAATCTCCCATTTTTCAGATAAAGAAATTAAGGCCCAGGGAATTAATATAACTAGTACAACATCACAGACTAGGAAAATATCAGAGATTTGATAATATTAACCTAAAACTGTTAGGAATATATATATATATATATATCTTTATTCAAGCACCGTGATTACAAACATGTGTGTATTTGGATTTCAGTTGTAGAAAAGAACACCCCCTTAAGCAGTGCAACATTCCTACCACCAATGCCCCCTATCTCTTTCTTCCCCCACCCCTTGCCTATATTCAAGGCAGACATTCAATTTCTCACACTTACTACCAATGTCATGATATTTGTTTCTCTAACTAAACTCAGTACTCCTTGTGGTTAGCTTCAGATCATGGGCCAGTCCTTCCAGCCCTAATCTCTATTGTCTCTGTGTATTTTTGTTTTATTTTGTTTTTTGGGGGGCCACACCCGGTAACACTCAGGGGTTACTCCTGGCTATGCGCTCAGAAGTCACTCCTGGCTTGGGGGACCATATGGGACACCGGGGGATCGAACCGCGGCCCGTCCTAGGCTAGCACAGGCAAGGCAGGCACCTTACCTCTAGCGCCACTGCCCGGCCCCGTCTCTGTGTATTATTACAATAATCAGGAAAATCTTAATAGTGACTAATCAAGGAATTTACAAAACTGTTCAATTAAGCTTTAGTATTGTCAGAAGAGTTAGAAAACATGGGAAACCTGGTGGGGAAAATGGCCCTAGTTCACTGTCACTATGTACCATCAATACAACTGTGAAATACTTGTAATTTACATTGGTCTCAATAAAAATTATTTAAAAAATGAAGAAAAAAGAAAACACAGGAGGGGCAGGAGTAGTGATACAAGAGGTAGGATGTTTGCCTTGCACATGCTGACTTAGGATAGACCACGGTCTGATCCCCTGGCATTCTATATGGTCCCCCAAGGCAGGAGCGATTTTTGGGTGCATAGCAACGAGTAACCCCTGAGCGTCACCGAGTATGGCCCAAAAACCAAAAAAAGAAAGAAAAAAAAAGAAAAGCAAAGAAAATACGTGAAACCCGATAATAGCAGTTAAATGAGCTTTTAGAAAAACATTGAAGTTTTCATAGAAGAGAATAAAAAACAAAATTGAACAAAAGCTAAAGGGTAGAGACCTTGAAGTCTGGCATGTGCAATAGGCAAAGTGACCCAGAAGAGACTGCTTTGCTTGGACTCCAATTCTACATAATATTCATTGGACAATCACTGTTCTTGACACCAGAGATATATAAATGATGAGCAGTGGAGACAAAAATCATTGCCCTTTTAAAGTTTATATTCATGTTGGGAAATTTATTATTTGTGTGACCTTGACCAAATTGTATACAGTCTCAGTGGCTCATATTTTTCACCAGAAAATGGTAAGAAGAGTCAAATTCAATAAGAGTCAAATTCAAATTCTGTAAAGGATAAAATTAGGTAATGTACATAAAACACAGTTCTAGGAACAATGACTATTATTATTATGCTGCATGTCCTCAAGTATAAGTTAGTAATGAAATTTTGATTTCAACTGAGGTAACAAGTGAAGAAGGCTGTACTGTGGGTGAATTCAAAGTATTTTGCAGAAATGGGACCTGCTGAGAACTGAGAACTCTCCGTTCATGTTTGGTATGTTAAACTCCAAACCCCTGGTAGAATTAACACCTATTTCAGTGTTAGTTGTTCAGTGTCCAGGAAAGTTTTAGTGAGAATTGAAAGGGATTAAGGCTAGATCTTTTCCTGCTGGCTTGCTGCTGTGTATATTACTTTATGCACATATGTGTGAAGAATCTTTCATTTCTCTATTTCTCACTTCAGATTTGTTATCAATGACTATCTTTTAAAATATAATCTTTGAAGGGATGGTTACCTTATTTTCAGGTTACATGAGAAATGGCATTTGAAGATGTGATTTTTTTTAGAAGCTTGAAACATACTATCTTATGTATCGCATTGGTAAATTAAAATAATTAGTACATAAACAACTAAATTCTTGAATTCTATAAATTAATTAAAAATAATTTTAATATGCCCACATGGCCACAATGCCTTTCTACTGTACCAGTGCTTCTGAAGAAAAATGACATACTTGAGATACTAGCTGCTTTGAAAGGACCAGCCCATGATATGAAGCTTACCACAAAGATTGGTGAGCACAGTTAGAGAAAGAACTATGCCAATAACTATCATGATAATGGTAGTGAGTAAGAGAAATAGAATGCCTGTCTCAAAGACAGGCAGGAGGTGGATAATGAGGAGATGTGGGGCATTGATGGTGGGAAGGTTGAGCTTGTGAAGGGGGGTGTATTTTTTATGATTGAAACCTAACTACAAACATGTTTGTAATCATGGTGCTTAAATAAATATATTAATTAAAAATGGGGAAAGTGTGTGGATTCTGAGTGGGGCAGTATGGGGGATGTGGGATAGCTTTTGGGTGATGCTCTTTAGAATATTCTCTCCCCTTATACTCATTAAATTGTTCTCTCCCCTTATACTCCTTAAATATTCACATCCAATCATATGGGAAATTGTTATCTGACTAGTTGAATTGTTTATTCATTTATTAGTCTAAATTATAACATACTGAAGGTCTTCTTTTACTCCTTAATCAGGACTAGGCAGTTCTCATAGGATTAAGTATATGTGCCTCATACATATATATGATATATTTATATCAATTAGTCATTTATTTAATATATAATCCCTTCATATAATAATATAAACCACTTGTGTATTTCCACCATTATCAGTCAACTCAATCCCTGGAATATTGTCCACGATCAATAAATTTAGTACTGATGGGAATGTTGTATATTTCAGCCCCTGTAGAAAATGGTATAAAGAATTCTCAGTAAAATTACAATTGAATTGCCATATGATCAGCAATTCCACTTTGGTTTATCCACCCCCAGGACTTAAAAACATTCATTCAAAAGATAATCTACACAGCATTTTTCATTGCTGCACTTAGTAGAATAACTAAGATACATAATCAACCAAGGTGTTCAATCACAGATAAATGAAATATGAAGGTGTGATGTCTATAAGTGATTGAATACTTTGCAGCTTCAAGGAATGTTAAAATCTTGCTACAATTTCATTGAGACTGGAGGATATGATGTAGAGTGAAGTGATCCAGAAGAAGAAAGATAAACACAGTATGATCTCTCTTATCTGTGGTATGTAGAAAAACTGGATGAGGAAATGTAATGTTGTAAAGGAGGAATGCTTAGATCACCTTTGACTTGAGAGCTTAGGAAGGAGAAGGACAAAAAAGAAAATAACTCAAGGTAGTAGGAAGAAGATGAGAAAGAGATGTAATGGGTGAACTGGGGCCTTGGATTTAAATTTTATTGGTGATGTAAGAGAGTGGTATAGCTATACATCCATCCCAACCACAGACTCAACAGTATTGAATATGAGATCTAATCTAGAATGAAACCAAAAGCTTCCCCCCCCACCCTGCAACCACAAACTTTGTAATGTGCCAGTCAAGGTGGCAGGCCATAGGTAGGGACTGGGTATGGTGGATGATAAAATATAGGAATATTGGTGATGGGAGTAAACACTGGTGATGGAATTGAAATATTACATACTCAAAATTCAGCTATCAATACCTTTGTAAATCATAGTTCTT
>PVKC010049349.1:0-10749 GCA_004027635.1 Crocidura indochinensis | reverse complement strand
ACACACACACACACACACACATATATAAACTAAAACATCAATGACTTTGTTTCTCCTTTTAATTATTTTATATACTTTTGGGATCCCCACCAAGCCATCCTCTTATTTACTCTGGCTTTGTGCTCATGAATCACACTTGGTAAGTACTATTTACAATAGCCATGATCTGCAAGCAACCCAAGATCAGATGAGTGGATAAAGAATCTTTTGGGTACGTAGATGCACTGGAAAAATGCTGTTAGGAAAAATGAAGTCATGACATTTGTTTATACATGGAACGCTATGGAGAGTATTATGCTGAGTGAAATGAGTCATAGGGTACAAAACAGACATAGAAGAATCTCACTCACTTGTGGGATATAAAAAATAATATAGTATAGCTGGAATATCCAGAGACAATAGAGATGAAAATCAGGAGAATCAGTCATTGGTAAGAAGCTTGCCACAAATTGTGGAGGAGTATAGAGTACAGAAGGGACCACTCTGCCAGTAGCAATAATAGTTGAAACTTAACACTCTGCACACCAACTATGTGCTAAAATGAAATGAAATGATATGCACAGTTTCCCCTCATTAACAGGAGTGCAACCCTGTTGCAAGTCAGTCCTTTATGGGGCTAACTGATGGAGATATGGAGGATGAGATCTTTCTCCGCCAGCTTGGAGCCCGCGTTGGCCACCCTTGTAGTAAAACAGGCCTTATGATTGGCTTGAATGGTGGATGGAGGCCTCTGTCTTTAGGCTCTGAACCATGTGGTTCCACAACAGACATTAACCGTGGGGTCTGGAAGTTCATGAGAGCAGCGGGTAGAAATCTCACTCACATGCAGGCTTCAGGAAGTAACAGCTTTATTCATCCTAGCCACCACATGTGTGACCTATATCATAACCATTTAAGCATTCAGCTATTCTTAGCTAGCCCTGCATCTTAACTTCTTTCAGCCACCTTTCCTCTGACCTTCAAACTGGCAAAGATCCAACCAGGCAAGAGCCAAAGACAAAAAGAGATCCTCTCCTCTGGGTCAGAGCCCTTAAGTACCTTTCCCAGACCCCTCCGAGGAAATGGACAGGGTCTGCAGGTAAAGTTACAGGTCATATCCGGTTCCCAAGACCCTGCCCAGAAATGGGCGGGTCTAAATTACCTGTATTCCGGGGTGGAGCTATAACCCTGTTCAGCCGGCGGTTATGAAGTGAATGCAGTGAATAAAGCTAACAGGTAGTCAGGCTTCAGAAGATAACAGCTTTATTCAGTGGACAAGGCTGAAGCCAAAAGCTCTAGAATTAGTCCTCCCCCAAAAAACCCCTTCCTTCCACAGACCCTTGCTTTTATATATCAGAATCAGGTACCACCCTGGGGTGGGAGCAGAATGCTAGGTCACACCCTAGGGTAGGGCACAATCACCATCAGGTTAGGATCAGTAATATAATAATCCCGTGGAAATGTTTACATACACAACACAACCCAATGTCTAAAAAGGAAAAAATGAAAAAGAGAGAGAAATAAAATGTCTGTTCAGAGGCATGTGAGAGGACAGAAGGGAAACTGGGCATATCAATGGTAAGAAATGGGTACTGTTAAAGGGGATGTATTTTTTTAAATGAATTACAAACTTTATTACCCATAGAAAAAAACTGATTTCTTATTGCTTGTAAAACAATAAGCTTACAGAAAATTTTTTTCCCATGAACAGAAAAATCATGCTTTTGGTCCAAGATATGTTGAATTTTTTTTCCTTCTTCTTCAGATGACAGACAGATGGATGAAGTCGAATCTATGAACGTGTGTACTTGCCCCAAATGTGCAACATAAATACAGAAGCAATGAACAGAAGATTCATAACCAATACTGGAACAGGGCCAACTTTGAGACCTGGAAAGTCCTCGGTGTAGAACCGCCACATCCCTCCAGTGCCTGTTGAGGTGGTTGGGCCTGCACTCCTTGTTCCACAGCTGGCATTTTTCCTCTGCCAGACGGTGGATCCTGCCGCGCGTGCAGCCACAGCTTTGCTGGGAGAGCATCCCGAGGAGCCCACGTTGGTGCCGCTGGGGGTTGGACCAGGCATCCCGGAGACTGTCAGATGATGGTCGAGGTCTAAAGTCAAAGGCCGGGAAGGGCTGGAGTTCCCAAAAGACCCACCGTGGCAGTCATTCAGGCCATGCCCCCGGGGATGTATTTTGTATGACTGAAACTCAATCATGATCAACTTTGTAATCAAGGTATTTATGGAAGTATTTAGCTAATAAAAAGTGTTTATTTCTATTTTATTTATTTATTTTTTTTTTTGGTTTTTGGGTCACACCCGGCAGTGCTCAGTGGTTACTCCTGGCTCCATGCTCAGAAATTGCTCCTGGCAGGCATGGGGACCATATGGGGCACCGGGATTCGAACCGATGACCTTTTGCATGAAAGGCAAACGCCTTACCTCCATGCTATCTCCCGGGCCCCATAAAAAGTATTTATTAAGATGTAGATATTGTTCTGACCTGTGTTCTGAACAAGGAGGAATGTCATTTTTTTAAAGGCCACATGACAGGCTTCTTTGGGTTCTTAGCAGTGAGAGCCTTTTGTAAAAACCACACAATGTGGGGGCCGGGCGGTGGCGCTGGAGGTAAGGTGCCTGCCTTGCCTGCGCTAACCTAGGATGGACCGAGGTTTGATCACCTGGTTCCCCATATGGTCCCCCGTGCCTGCCAGGAGCGACTTCTGAGCGAATAGCCAGGAGTAACCTCTGAGCGTCACCGGGTGTGGCCCAAAAACCAAAAAAAAAAAACAAAACAAAACAAAACAAAAAACAAAAACCCAAAACCACACAATGTGGGTCTTCACAAGACTATTTCCATAGACACCATCCCAAGTCAGTTGGCCATGCCAGGTAGCCTATCAGGGAAGGACAAGGGAGCTGTCAGAAGATGCCCCTAGACCAGTGGTCGGCAACCTTTTTTCAACTGAGCCAAATCTCACCAAAACTACGGTTGACATTTATTTTGAGAGCCACTTTTTACAACCTAAAATACATAGGATGGTACACTGTTTTTAGTTTCAATAAGTTTTTATTGAGAATATTCTGCATGCAAGTATCCACACAGAAATCCGTGGCTTGCTGACCACTGCCCTAGAAAATAGGGCAATCATTTTAAGGATCATCAGAAATCTGGAACCTCCCTATATCCTTCCCCTATATAATCTTCCTCATGACCTTGTGGGGCTCATCTACTTCAGGAGGTGGCCCTGGCTGGCCAATGTGAGGTACTTGTTGGCAGATGGATTAAAGTATTAAACTTTATTCCAGTTTCATTGTCTTGTCTTCTACTCAGGACCCAAGCAGATAGATTAAAGGCAGAAAAAAGGGGGCCCGGGAGATAGTATAGAGGTAAGGCGTTTGCCTTTCATGCAAAAAGGTCATCGGTTCGAATCCCGGTGCCCCATATGGTCCCCTGTGCTTGCCAGGAGCAATTTCTGAGCATGGAACCATAAGTAACCCCTGAGCACTGCCGGGTGTGACCCAAAAGTCACACACACACAAAAAAAAAGGCAGAAGAAAGGAGAGGTAGATGGGGCCAGAGTGATAGCACATCCAGTAGGGCATTTGCTTTGCACAAGGATGACTGGGTTGGATCACCAGCAACCCATAGTGTACCTAAAACACTCAGAGCTCACATCCTGCTTTTCCCTCACAGCAGTCACGAATCAGGAAATGTCCTCAAGGGCCTCTCGAAACCTGAATCCAGTAGTAAGCAATAGTCCATAGCAAAGGGAAGTGGGAAAAATAAAGCCACTAAGCAAATAAGCAAGAGTGATGGCAACTTCTCAGACAAAGGTGGATTGGATGGCTGTACTTTGACTTTGGGACGTGACTGGCAGTAGGTTGGGATGGGGGGAGGGCTTTCTGGTTCCTGAAGAGTTAAGAACCGGGAATAAGAACGGTTAGAGAGAGAGAGAAATAACAGATCAAGAGTGAGATAACGAAAGGACAGAGTGATAACACAGCAGTAGGGCATTCAATTTGCATGCAACCAACCCAGGATAGACCTGGGTTCAATTTCCAGTATCCCATATAGTCCCCTGAGCCTGCCAGGGATAATTTATGAGCACAGAGCTGTGGGGAGCCGTAGGGGGACGCCTCTGGCTCTGCTACAAAAATCCTTCAACCGCCTGCCTGCAGAAAAAGAAGAACAGAAACCAGGCACCCGCCCTGCCTAGGCCAACAGGAAATATGCAGCTCCAAAAAATACAATAAGGAACAAACAGATCTTGCCCAGTTCTCGCTGTGACCAATAGACTCATGGCCATGAATAGATGATATATAAGTTAGCATAGTTATGATTTTTACCAAGGTTTTTACATTTAGCAGAGTGTGTTTTAAGCAAAGAATGTTTAACTGCTGCCTTGTTTGAACAATGTAATCTTGCATTCCATCTTGCAGTGTGTACGTGACAACCATGTCCTGTGGTATGCGACCACCTCCCCCAAACGTGTTGTGTGCAGAAGGACCACCTCCCCTAAAGGTGCTGCGTGCAAAAAGAAGTGCTGTGAGCAAAAGCACTGTCTTGGCAAATTGTGATTGGTTGAACCACTTCCTTGTGAATTGTGATTGGTTGAACCACTTCCTTGTGAATTGTGATTGGCTGTACCACTTCCTTGCTCCCTTACCCACTCCCTCCTTTTTCTTAACAGCTAAAAAGACCCTGCCTGCCTGAAATAAACGCTCTTGACTTCCATCCCGGCGTCATGAGTCATTACTAACGTGCTTGCTTCCACAGGTACCCAGAAGAGCTGCTACCCACCACGTTGTGTGGCCCCTGTCGAGGAAGCCCTAGCAGCTGGTCTGCTAGGGTTTTGCCCTTAGGGCTCCTCCAGGTCAGCCGCACAGAGCTAGAAGTAACCTGGTGTGGTCCAAGAGACCAAAAAAAGAGAAGGAAATGAAAAGAAAAAGATTTGTAAAGTGATGAGCAGGGAAGGGGGAAAAAGGGAAGTACTGTATACAACATAGGCCTTATGAATAATACAGATGGCCATTAGACAGACATAGAGAGGGCCACCACACATACACTCACACAAACACATAGACAATGAAGATGGATCCATAAGTTACATTTGAAAAACTGACCCAGGGGCTAGAGGGGTGGCACAGAGCAGTAGGACATTTGCCTTGCACACTGGACCACAGTTCGATCCCCCAATAGCCCATATGGTCTGCCAAGCCAGGAGCAATTTCTGAGTGCATAGCCAGGAGTAAAGCTTGAGCATCACTGAGTGTGGCCCAAAAATCCCCCCCCCCAAAAAAAAGAAAGAAAGAAAAGAAAAGAAAAAGAAAGAACAACTGACTCAGGTAGAACAGGAGGATAGAACACTTAAAAAATATCAAGCAAACAGGTCAGATGGAAAGGTTTTCCAATTCCTAGGCAAATTATCATTGACAAGGGTAAACTTTGATGAAGAAAAGGGCTCCTGGGTTAGATTATGCATAAAACTTTTTTTTTTTTTGGTTTTTGGGTCACATCCAGCAGTGTCCAGGGGTTACTCCTGGCTCCATGCTCAGAAATTGCTCCTGGCAGGCACGGGGGATCATATGGGGCACTGGGATTTGAACCGATGACCTTTTGCATGAAAGGCAGATGCCTTACCTCCATGCTATCTCCCGGGCCCCGCATAAAACATTCTTAAAGCAATCATAATTTTCAAGTCTGAAATAATGAGTAATATGGCAGTGAGCACTCTAAAGGGAGTCTGTTGTGTATGTAAACATTTCAATGGGATTATTATGTTACTGACCCTACCTTGATCAGTGATTGTGCCCTACCCTAGGGTGTGACCTGGCATTCTGTTCCCACCCTAGGGTGGTACCTGATTTTGCTCCCACCATTGGGTGGTACCTGATTCTGGGGTATAAAAGCAAGGGTATGTGGAAGGCGTGAAGCTTTTTGACTGGAACTGATGCTGAGGCTTTGGGCTTCAGTCTTGTCTTCCGAATAAAACTGAATTTACACAAGCCTGACTGTCTGCTAGCCTTTTACCTGCCGCTTCACCTCAGGACTACCGGCTGAACAGGGTGGCAGATGCGTGCTCCGAGCTGGAGGGGAAAGACCTCATCTGCCATCCCTCCATCATCAACCCCATCAAGGGCTGACTTGCAACAGGAGTCTACACCATGAAGTATCTCTAACAGGTCTAGAGCATCCAGGTTCCTTTCCGGAAAGCAAATTAAAAACCTGGGCATTATTATCTAATAGTAAGCTATTAGATATTGGAATTGAAAATAAGTTGCAAAAACATACTTAATTGTATTAGTTATTAATTATGAAGTCCTAGTGGTGTGGATGGTGGTGAGGTCTTTCTCAGCTTGGTCTGGCGCCTGTAGCCCCTTCAGCTGGCAGGTCTGTAGGTGTAGGGTGACAGTGAAGAAATGATCCACAGGGAGTCAGTTGAAGTTTCAGAAGATATCCAGTGTTATTATAAGGCCCTAATTGCAATGTGCTTTTTTTCACATGGCCTCTAGCTAAGCAGCTTCTTTCCTGCTGCTCTGCATCTATCCTATGTCTCCTCTCTCAAGACTCTCCTCAGGAAACTCCTTATTTACCAACCACAGACCCCTTCCAGCTGTGGGTAGATATCACTATCCAGGGAAGATTAGCATTGGAGAGGGGGAATATCAATGAATGATCACTATAACAAGAGTGTCTGACATGCAGTTGCCCATTCCAATGGCAATGATGTCTATGTTGTGGATGTAAACATTAGATCATAAGAGCAGGCATAATAAAATGGAAAGTGAATAGATTTGAATATCAAGACATCATAATGAGAATATTGGGAATATTGGGAATCTAATATAATAAAGGAATACAATGTTATATTAGAGGATGACAACCTACATCACTAAGAACCACTGTGAATAAAAAGATTAAAGAGAATTATAGACATTAAATTTAAGACACTAAAACATTCTTACAATGAGCACCGTAGTGAGAGTCCATGGCTTCCAATCATATTCTGCACTTGTTTCTGCGGGTAAAAGCATTAGAACATTATTACAGACTTTTTATGAAGTTAATTGAACACCTGGTCAAGCTAAACAGCTGTCTTCAGACTGCAGGTTTGTATAAAAGAAAATATGAGCTTTTTTTTTTCCTTCTACTCTGAAGCCACTGGTGTTCAAGATAACAACCAATTAAACCATTGTGTTTCTTCATGCAGTTATTCTAAATACCACATATAACTACTGTCATTCTGAATGTATTCATTTGGCTTATTTCATTTAACATAAGATTTAACTAGAAGATTCTAGTTCTATCCATGTTGTTGCAACTTACAGCTCTGCAGTATTCCATTGTATATATGCACCACAACTTCAGGATTTCTCCTTGATTGTTAGACATCTAGGCTGATTTCATGTCTTATATATTGTGCTGAGTGCTGCAATAAATAGTAGTGTGTGTAAATCCTTTTGCCCATGCAATTAAACCCACTCCTCATCCAGCAATTTATAGGCCTAACAATGAGGCAAATAAAGCCTACACAGAGTCACCTTCTTGTCTTGTCTTTGACCACTAAGAACAGCATAACCTTTAAGTCTTACCTGGCATACCATCCTGGATACCAGAAAATGAGCACATGCAGCTGTGCCCAGGTGATAAATTACTCCCTGTCTAATGCATGCTCAGATTAACATATATAAAGTTGTCTTTATTCATAATAAACTTCTGCTTTACAGTTTTCCCTGCTAGTGTCTGTGTGTGTTCAATCCTGCAGTGACCCCTTTACCAACATGTCCCAGACTCCATAAAGAAGTAACTTGATCAAGGGAAGTCTTCAGACCTTTTCAGCATGCCGGGCCTGACAACAGTGAGCCTGACAACTTATCATAGGAAAATCCAAATCAAGACAATATCAAAGACAAAGCAAGATAAATGAGATATCATCTTAGATCAGTGAAGATAGCACATATGAAGAATACTGGGAGCAATCTCTGCTGGTGAAAATGTACTCAGAAAGGAACTCTCCTCCACTCCTGGTGGGAATGCTGCCTGATCCAACCCCTATGGAAACTCATATGGAGGATTCTCACTGTCCTCAAAATTGAGCTGCCACATGACAAAGCAAACCCTCTTTTGGGTATGTATCCACCAGACAGAAAGACATTCATCCAAAAGGATGTCTTAAAAAGTAGAGGCTGGACTGATATTGTGGAAGTTAGGGCATGTGACACGATCAGAGTGGACAATGATTCGATCCTAGGAGCCATACAGCTTCCACCAAACCCCATCCTCCAGAAGGAATTTCTGGGTGCATATCCAGGCATAAGCCATTGGATTTCCGGTATAGTCCAAATACAAAAACAAACATAAAAAGTTGAATTATCCATGGCCTGAGGAAGGACGCAATATATTGGGTAACATGCTCTGCATGCAGGAACATCAGATTTGATAATGTCCCAATAAGCACTGGGGAAACCCGAGGTACCGAGTGGAACTTTTAAAATCATGAAAAGAAATTAACTCATAAACTTTGCATCTCATTAGGACTGAAACAATAGAGAGGAGAGCACAGGACCATAAACAGGACAACTTAGGGATGATCACTAGCAATTAAGATGATCCCAATACCCATCAGGAGTGATCCTTGAATCGGGTGAGGCTAAGATCACCTGATTCATGAAAACACATCATTTTTGGCCACACCCACAGTAATCAGGGTCGACTTCTGGGTCTGTGCTCTGGGAGGACGCTGTCAGGCTTAGGGGAGCATATGCAGAGCTGAGGATCCGATCCAGTTTGGCCCAGATATAGCAAACCCCCGAAATAATATCTATCACTAGGCCCTGAAAAGACATTTACAATTATAAAGTTAGAATTACCTGAGAAATAAAGTCAGAGACTGGGATCAGAACAATAGGGAAATGGGGCCAGAGATAGCCCAGACATAGGGTGTTTACCTTGCATGCAGACGACCATGAACAGAACCAGGTTCAATTCCTGGCATCTCATATGGTCCCCTGAGCCTGACAGGAGTGATTTTTGAGTGCAAAGCCAGGAGTAACACCTAAACATAGCCATGTATGTCCCCAAAACAAAATAAAAAATTCTAAAACAAAAAGAACAGTAAGCAAAGGCTTGACCTTGGGTTCAGTAGAATCATGTTCTCTGTTGAGCCCATATCCCTGCAAATCCAGTCACTGTGCTGTCACTGTCAGCAGCAGTGCCATGGCAGCTCTCACCTACTGCCTACAGGTGCTCATAGATCTCCAGCATCACATCTCTCACAGCCACATCAGAAAAGGTCACCAAGTCATAAGCACACAAAGGAGAAGGTCAGGGCCAAGGCTCATTCAGAGCACTATGGGTGATCCAAGACCACTGAATAAGGAGGAAGATCTGAGCAACAACAGTGTAGCCCCCCAAATAAACACAAAACAGCAAACAAGAATAAAAGAACAGGGGGGCCGGGCAGTGGCGCTGGAGGTAAGGTGCCTGCCTTGCCTACGCTAACCTAGGACGGACCACGGTTCGATCCCCCGGTTCCCCATATGGTTCCCCATGCCTGCCAGGAGCGACTTCTGAGCGAATAGCCAGGAGTAACCCCTGAGCGTCACGGGTGTGGCCCAAAAAAACAAACAAACAAACAAAAAGAATAAAAGAACAAAATAAAAGGGAAAAAATAAGAAAAGAATAAACTGTAGAGGCCAGGGCTCCTGAAGGAGTGCCAGCAACCACACCCAGTCCCAGATTCCTTTCTAAAACATCTCTGAGATCCCAGGTCCTGAGGCGCTTGCACTTCTGTCCTGCTATCCTGCACCCTTACCTGGTGACAACAGCAGCAAATCCCATTGCCCAAAGTCCTGTAGAAAAATCACAGCTGTGCTCTTTTTTGCCTCCTTTCTGCCGAGCTGGCTCCGAACAACACGGAACCTCTCCAGGACCAGCACCCGGTAAGATGTCCCCACCCCACCCATGTGGGGCCAATCGAGTTGGGCAATTGGGCACCCAGAGACTTTAAAACAACACCAGCCATGTGCTCTGCCTCTTTTCTGCCTCCTTTCTACCGAGCCGGCTCCGAACAACAAGGAACCTCTCCGGGACCCACACCCAAAAAGCGAGGCTGCTCTGCTTCACACCACGGCCGCTGTGCTTACCTTGTAACCCCTGAATTCCATTACTGCACATTGTAAAGCCAAAAAAAGAAATATTATGTATTACATTCTGGGGGCTTGAGGGACAAAGTAATTGTACATGGGGTCTGTTTTATTTTTCTTAATGTTCTTTGGCTGAAAGTTCAAAGTTAAGATATCAGCAAGGGGACTTCTGAGAATTCTATTTATAGGTGATTGTCCTTCCACTGTAACTTTACCTTGTTCTCTTTCTTTGCATTTTTGTTCTCATAATTAAAAATAAAAAATTAAAAAAAAGAAAAAAGAAAAATCACAGCTGTGAGCAACAAAGAAGAGCATAATTCCTGCCCAGCTGCTTCTGGCTGGGTCTTGATGATTCTAACTTTGATCAGCACATCTAAACCAGGTATCCACCACCTGCTCCTTTCTGAGGAAATATGTGGACAGTGATGTAATCCGACCCCAGGAGAGGTTCTCTAACGGAGGTAGGGAGGACGAGTTCTCTCTCCTCCAATTCGGAGAACGCGTCTACCACCCAGTAACCAGCGGTTCTGAGGTGAATCGGCGAGTGAACAGCTCACGGAGAGTCAGACTTGTGGAAATATCAGCTTTATTCGGTGGAAATAACTGAGGTCCAATGACCC
>PVKC010049348.1:0-10857 GCA_004027635.1 Crocidura indochinensis | reverse complement strand
AAAAAAAAAAAAAAGAAAAGAAATTCTAATACAAAATCAAATTGTAATAAATTCCATACTCTAAGTTACCCAAGCTCTTCCTGTCCCTGACCTAAATTAGTTTAATTACATTCTTATCACAATTTAATTTCAAACATGATCTGTATTTAAAATCTGTCAATGCTCTTTTTTCATTAATGTCCTGTAAATAACTAAATAGTACTGTAGTAATTCTGAATTTTTCAATACAGTTCACTCAATGTCCTATAGTCAAATCTTTATTAAAAAATGGGTGCTCCCATTATAAAACATTAACCAAATCTATAATTTCCCAACCAAGCTTAAGTAAATCTATTAATAATGAGATAGAGGGGCCCGGGAGATAGCATGGAGGTAAGGCGTTTGCCTTTCATGCAAAAGGTCATCGGTTTGAATCCCGGTGCCCCATATTGTCTCCCGTGCCTGCCAGGAGCTATTTCTGAGCATGGAGCCAGGAGTAACCCCTGAGCACTGCCGGGTGTGAACCAAAAACCACAAAAAAAAAATAATAATGAGATAGAATAGGTCCAGTAAATATTTTGATGAAAATAATTAAAATATTATCCTTTATATTTCATATCTGAAATTCTTCACATTCTGAAAATTCTATCACTCTGCTTCTTCATAATTTTGCAATCATCAACTATTTAAAAGCAACTTTAATTGCTTTTATTTTGCCAATGATTTGTAGAAACACATAAATTATGAAATATATACAACCAACCAAAAATAATTTTGTACATATGATTAATGTTTCCATATTAATCTAATGGTAGCAGCCTTGACAAATGATCAAGCCTTAGATTCTATGATTAACCAAACTGCAGAGCTATGAAAATTTCAGCATTTTAACATCTACCTTGAAGAATGGCCATTATTTGACAGATCTTAATGGTTTAGTAATGTTATGTTCCATGCTTCACTTGATAAGTAAACATCTGCTAAAATTAATCTCTCTTGTTGATTAGTGGAGTCTTAGGAGGAAATACAAAGTCTACCAATGTTTTCTCTTTGGTTGGGGCATAGGTCGTGAGAACTTCCAAACACAAAGACCTACTACCTACTAATGTGGCCATAGATTGAAGGAAGGATTCTGCCTAGAAACTTCTTAGGGTAAGTAAAATAAGGAATAGTCTTCCCATTATTCTAGTTCTTGTTTCATAGTTTCATTCCCTGGCAACCAGGAGCAACTCCCAAATCATTTCTGACTGGTACATGTTTCCCACCTGGGACAAAGACACTCCTTTGCAGCACCATGACAACCACACCAGCAACACAAGCACTTGGGTTCATGCAGGAAAATGAAAATCCTGAAAGGAAGCTAGAAGATAAAGGCTTACTATTCCTTGTTTCCCACTGGTAGGAAGTAATTACAAAAATTACCTTAACACAAAGCTTCTGGTGACTGAATAGTTGTAATTTGAGGGGAGAAGCCTTAGGGCCTAGGGATTAAATTAAAAATATGAAAAGCTAAATGATGTCATATATCCAATACCCCTCCTCCAGAACAACAACAAAAAATACAGCCTGAAACCAATGTTTTAATAATAAAAAAGTAGGCATTCCTATACAGGGATTATTTTTTTAACCTGGGTTTTGACTGACTGATTTAACAGTGGAAGTGAGTTTAATAACACTAGTGACTTATTAATCATGTTTTCACCAAGAAAAATTCAAAAACAGCAAAAACCAATTTTCTTTGAACTAATGGTGCCAAAACATGGGTTTGATTTGCACACTCCCAAATCAGAATCTGAAAGAAAACTGAAAACCACACAACCTGGCCATGATGAAGTAGACAAGTTTATTTATCATAAGCAAGCCAAGTTTATGTTTGTTGTTTAATGAAAGGATGGTGATTCTTTGCCAGAAACTGTGAGTGTTATGTGTTAGGAACACTAACCAGTTCTTCACTGGATGAGACCATTATATATAAGGTCAAATAAAAACATGATGTAAGTTTTATTAATAAAAGAAATTTTAAGATAAAATACTATATCTGGGGTCCGGGAGATAGCATAGAGGTAAGGCGTTTGCCTTTCATGCAAAAGGTCATCGGTTCGAATCCCGGTGCCCCATATGGTCCCCCGTGCCTGTCAGGAGCAATTTCTGAGCATGGAGCCAGGAGTAACCCCTGAGAATTGCCGGGTGTGACCCAAAAACCACACACACACACACACACACACACACACACACACACACACACACACACAAAATACTATATCTGTTAGTTTACAAGCTCAATTGATTTTTAAAAAAGCCCTGTATATATTTCTACATTCCATAATACTACAACTTTTCTCTTAGGAACCAAAAAAAATCTGCAATATGTTGGAATTGTTGAATCATAACTTTAACATATTATCTCAATAGGTACAAAGCTATAACTTTTATTGAAAACTTGATAAATATTTTTAGAGGATAAGGGAACAAACAAAAGTATTTTTAGAGGTTATGGGAACAAAATTAATGTTTGCATTCAGGTCAAGAAGAATAGTTTTGGGTTCTTAAAATGAAATAATAGAAGTATAATTTTGTTTTGTGTTAACTTTTGATTTTATGGAGATTTTTATTATGACCTAAAATCATGGCCTCCTTTATAAATAAGAAGAAAGTATATTCCATGCACTCCCAGTTCTGTACAGTATATCTGTGCTTCTGATTCTCACTAATGCAAAATTATGTGGGGAAAAAAGGAAGGCAGTGGAGACAATCCAAATATCCATGAGGCAAAACTGATATATGAAACCAAAATTTATCTTCACCCATCTTCACCACATGTGCCTTAGAACAAGATTATGAAAACGCACAATGCATTTTTAAAATTCACCACTGTTCCAACCTATCTTCCACTTGTATTAGCAAAATTATACCTTAGTTTCTCCATTAAGATTATAATTATTTCTATTTTAAAAATGTAGGTTTCAGAAAGACAATTTTCTACTCTTCTGGTTTTAGAATTCTAATTCAGTCCTAAATTATTCTATTCTCTTATTCTAACTCTTTCACTCTCCTGCTCTCATTATCCTTCTCTCACCAATATATACTCCATCAAATAACTCAATTGTACTTCAATCTCAATACAATTTGGTCTATTCCCTCTCAATACTAATCACTTAGTTCAAATTATCATGGTTTTCATATGAAAAACTTGAAAAAACTTTGTCTAAAATGAATGATCAGTATTGAGTTTCTAACCTTACCCTGTAAGAAAAATGCACCTATAAGTATTGTGACAATGAGGAACATACAAAATATTTAAGTACAAGGGAGTCACTGAAATACTTTATAAATTCAAAAGTGTCTAGGTTATTATCAAAGTACCTCCTTTGATAAAGACATTTATAAAGACAAGGCCCTTAAATATCTCTTTATTATAAGTTCAGACTTACTTTTCTTCTTGTAACTTATTGAAAAAGAAACTTTTGTGTCTCATCAAATAATTTTATCAATCCATAATAAAGTGCTCCATAACACGAAACTACAGTTCTTATCAATGATTTATCATACCTTTCTAATCTAGAATATGTTCAATTTAAAATTTTCAGATAAAGAATAAATTATCAAAATATTTTCTAAATTTTCATTTGGAAAAAATAATGCTCAGCTCTCAGAAATGTGACCAAGAAGTTAAAAGAAAAACTTAAAGTTACAGTATGGTATTTAAAATATATGAATCTGAATTTCTATTTACCTAGCAAGAAATTTATACTTTTAAATTACATGATTATAATTTAAAATTCTCCAAAGGCAATATGATATCACCACAATTCAGTTGATCCAGACCTTCTTTATTAAGGAAACAAAAAGTATTAAATTCATGCTAAGGCTTGACAGGAAAGAATCTAAAATAACTGAATAGTTTAATTTTGAATCAAGATTTAAATTAATTTAAAAGAATTTTGTTGTTTTAGGGGAATACCTCCTAAAAGTAACTTAAGGGAATGAACAGGAAGGCACCCTTCTGATAATTCTTGGCTAAAAGGGCCTGCAGTTCAATACAGTCTCTGGTGCTACTTGGGTCCTGAGTGCTGGTGTTTATTAAACCAAATAGTGCTCAAAGACACCTGAGTGACAACCTAAGGTATTTGGGGGCCTCTAGGGATCAATCTGGCAAAGCTTAGAGTAACATAAAGTGTCCAGAATCAAAGCTGAGTTGGCTATATGCAAAGCATACACCTTAACCTTTATAATCTCCTTGGATCAAGCAACTGTAAGTTAATAACAACAAAATGTATTTTGCTTTGATCCATCAACATTAAAAAACTTATTTAAGTAAATACTGTAACATTTTTACCACAACTACTATAATGCGATCTACTTCACAATAGAAAATTTCATATAACCTGTAGTTTTAAAATTAAGAATATGACTAAACTGATTCTACTGAAATTGATACTTTTAAATCTTTTATTCAAGCTCTATTATATCTACTACCTAGCATATAAAACTATAAGTATTAAACTAATAATTCTCATAATTTCTGTTTCAAAAATATTTTATTCCATAATACATGAACATTCTTTATTAAAAATTATTTAACCATTGACAGAAAAGGTATACTATTAGTTATGTACAAAACAACCAAGACTATTAGAAAACATAGCATTGTCTTACAAATGATTAGGAATGATGTTTTTGAAATATGAAAATTAAGAATGATGTTTTCGAAATAAGAAAACTTAATTAGTAGCAATGTTTTCATAATGTGAAGACAAATAAAGCCTAACTGATGAACTTTAATAAAAGTTGTAAAATGTAAATCTTTTGCAAGCAATATTTTAAGTTAATAATTTGAAATAAAAATATAGCATTGATTAAGCAAATTTTTTTCAAGTTTTAACATCGCTAGAGAAAAATATTTAATGTGATTTTAAACCTATAAACAGATCAAGAAACTAATTCACTAGACTAAAACCTATAATATTTACTCTTCTACTGTTTTAAAGAGACAAGTTAAATTTAATAAATTTTTTGTTTTTTTGGGCCACACCCATTTGATGTTCAGGGATTACTCCTGGCTAAGCACTCAGAAATCACCCCTGGTTTGGAGGACCATATGGGATGCCAGGAGAATGAAGTGTGGTACTTCCTTGGCTAGCACTTGCAAGACAGACTTATTACCTCTAGTGCCACCTCACCAGCCCCTAAATTTAATAATTTTTAAGTATAAATTTTTGTCAATCCTATATTATTCAAGAGCACAGGCCAACACTTTCTTTTGATTTATAAAAAGCTGTCTTCATTATATATTACAATTAAGGTTGGGCATTCAAACAGATGATGATGCCTACCTGGATAGTGGAAGTCTTTCGACATATCTATGGGGGACCGTTCAACTGCTGATCTCTTGTAGACAATATGAATTCTTCCTTTTTCTTCCTCCATCTGTTTACCTCTTTCCAAGGGTTCAATGAAATATTCATCATTATCACTTTTTATCATCCCAGCCTGAGAAAGCATAAAATGTAATAATTTTATTAAGTAACATCTATTTCTTTAGTTTTTAAGTTATATAAAATAAAGAACACACAATAATTCAAAACCAAATTTTTTTTTAATTTTTGTCTATAAAATTTAAATGAATATGCTACTACCAAATATCAATCATGCAAATATTATAGCATATTATATGTGCAGAACTTCCTATGAGATTAAAAAGAGAAATTACAAAAAATAATAAAATTGAGCTGGAGAGATAGCACAGCAGTAGGGTGTTTGCCTTGCATGCAATTGATCCAGGAAGGACGGTAATTCGAATCCAGGCATCCCATATGGTCCCCCATGCCAGGAGTGATTTCTCAGCACAGAGCCAGAGTAACTCCTGAGTGCTGCAGGGTGTGACCCCAAAATACAAAATAAAACAAAAATCATATACCACATACATTTTATTCCACTACAAGGTATCCTTGTACATTTTAATTAGTATTTTATCTCTAAATAAAATTGCATGGAGATTCATAAACTAAGAAGTCATTTCCAACATCCCATAATCACCAAACATCAGACTGCTGTCCAGGCATGATAAGTATGTTTCTATATTTTTATATATAAATTATATTTTAAATATTATTTGTATTTTACACAGTAATAAAACAATGAGTTTTATGGTGTATATATATATATATATATATATATATATACATACACACAAAAGTTTAGTCTGTTAAAAACTTCTTTAAATGAAGCCTAGACTTCATAATTCAATATATTTTTCCTCCTAAAACTGTCTTTTCATAATAAAATAAATGTTATCATTATATTCAAGTCTAGTTTTATGTATTGTCCTTTTCTGATTCTGTTTCACTTCCCTATTTTTAGAAAATTCCAGGACTATGATTAGTAAGGAATATTATAGTATGTATGAATATTACAGAAAAAGTTACAGTTCATATATTTACTTTAAAGGTCAGGTAGTAATATACTGTATTAATTTATGTCTAGTTGAAAACAAAGTTGAATAATATATTGATGTGGAAACTAATTATTCAGAATATACATCAGATCTAGAGGTAACTATATTTGTAGTGTTATGCTAGCTTATTCTGTACTTCAAATATGGATTTTCATGTAACTGGCTTTCATTTAACAAAACAAGGTAATAGTATTGAACAATGGAAACTTCTAGATTGGGATTACGAAATGTATCAATGAATGGTAGGTAATGAGGAGATTACAATAGAAGTGACATGGGGAAACGTCACTGGTATGTAGATGGACTGCAGTAAATTTGTATATAAACTTTAATACTGTTGTAATCTAAAATAATATAACTAAGCTTAGATAAAGGAGATGGGATTCATTCTTATCCTTTTGTTCTGTGATCAAGCAACATATAATGAAAACATGTATTACCAAATAACATGTTTTTTCAGCAAATACGCTTCTACATTTTTATAATAATAATTTTTATTTTGACCAAAGTGGATTACATATCTTTCACAGTAATATTTTAGTTACATAGTGACATTGAATAAGGGGAATTCCTACCACCAAAGTTGTCCTCTTTCCACACCAAAGTTGTCCTCTTTCCACTCCTGATCCCAGTATGCATCCCATATCCCCTTCCTTAACCCCCCCCCCCCTCCGGCTGCTAATAGAAGTGATCCCCTCTTTGCCTAGCTTGTTGTAGATTGGGTATGAATTCTGTTGTCATTGACTTTGGATTTGGTCTTTAAGTCTGATCATTTTTTATTACTACTTAGTGATCATACAACTATTTGGTCTTGGTACCATCCATTATTTCCCCCTAAATTTGTGAGATGGAACAATGACCTATAAGTTCCTCATCTTGGTGTCTACTTCCAAAACATAAAATTATTATTCAAATATACATGTATATATATGTACACATCAAAGTACACTGCAGAATTCAGTACAATAACTAGAATTTGGAAACAAGCAAAATGTCCAAAAACAAATGGGTGGACAATGAAGTTGTGGTATTTGTAGGCAATAGAATACTATACAGCCACAAGAAATGATGAAAGTATACAATTTCTCTCAAATTCGTTGTAACTGGAGGATATGATGCCAAGTGAAGTAAATTAGAAGGAAAAAAGAACACCAAATGGTCTCATTTACCTGCTGTGTTTATAAAAATAGCAAGACAAAATAACATACAGTATCAAAAGGCATACAAACAAACACTTGGTCTTATATAACAAAAATGAAAACTTCGAGGGAGGAGAGAAATAGATGAGGCAGTAAGAGGTAATATGAAGGTAACACAGGGGATTGGGTCAGGAACCCTTAACACACTGATAGTATAAAGATGAGGCATATCTATATCTCTAAACCACTAGAGTCAACACTACTGCAAGAATTGGACACTGAATTAAACAATGAAATCTAAATGAGTCTGTTAAGGTGGAGATCTTGGGGGTGGAAGCAAACGAGACAATGGCGGAGCAATGCCAACGCTGGTGCTGGGATAAGAGTTGAAATATTGTATACCTATTAATATATTTAATAATAACTGCTCAAATAAAAACAAATTAAAAATCATCAAACTAAACTTTTCTCTTAAGACACAATAAAAATTTAAGTCAGTGAGAAGTTATAGTTAATGCTAAGAAAGGTCTAACTTCAATTTCACAGGCTCTAATAAATTCATGGATAAGAACAATGGGGATACTTACGAAGGCACAATCTGGGGATATGGAGAGAAATCCTAACAGATTCCCAAGTCCTCCAAAAGGGACTATGTATGGTTTACAATGATGAGAACTTAAAATCAGCATTTAATGGAAGCAAGAAACAGAACTGAGGAAACTAAAAACCGTATTAGGAAGCCACAATAGCAGAATTACACACATAGAGAATCGCATGGATGAACTTGAGGGCAAAATAAATTCATGAATAAGAAACTCAGAACCTTAAATTTTAATTCATTATTTTTATTAATTTTTTTTCTTAATCTTTATTTTTTTATTTTTTGGTTTTTGGGTCACACCCAGCAGTGCTCAGGGGTTACTCCTGGCTCCATGCTCAGAAATTGTTCCTGGCAGGCACGGGGGGACCATATGGGGCACCGGGATTCGAACCGATGACCTTTTGCATGAAAGGCAAACGCCTTACCTCTATGCTATCTCCCGGGCCCCTATTTTTATTAATTTTTTCATTTAGTTTTGTTTGTCCTATTTCGTTTTGTTCTTATCTTTTTTTGGTTTGTTCTTTTTTGTTCTTTTTGTTTTCTTTCTTTTGGGGGGGATGGGTCACACCTGGCCTTGCTTAAGGGTTACTCCTGGGTCTATGCTCATAAATGGCCCCTGGCAGGCACAGGGGACCATATAGGATGCTGGTTTCAAACCACGGGATTCGAACCATCGTCCTTCTGCATAAAAGGCAAACCCCTTACCTCCATGTTATCTTTCCGACCTCTTGTTCTTTTTGTACTTTTGTTATTACTGCCCTATTATTTTTGTTGTTTTTGTTTGTTTGTTTTGCTTTGTTTTGTTACCCTTTTCTTCTTTTTTCCTTTTCTCATTCTAAAGGAAAATTTCTAACACCTAGACTGTCCCCTCCTAGTTCCTTTTCTTTTTCCCTTTTGCTTTCATTTTCTTATTCTTTATCTTTTCATATATCTCCAACAGAACCACATTACTGGAATCATCATTTTTTGCTTTGTTTTGTTTTGTCCAGTTTTTGTTTTGTCTTTTTTTTTTTGGTTTTGCTCTTTATTTATTTTGGTTTTGGGGTCACATCCAGCAGTGGTCAGGGGTTCCTCTTAGCTTTATGCTCAGAAATCGCTCGTGGCAGGCTCAGGGGACTATACGGGATGCCAGGATTCAAACCACTGACATTCTGCATGCAAGGCAAACACATTACCTCTGAGTTATCTCTCCGGCCCCATTCTTTTTTGTTCTTTTTGTTATTTGTTATTATTGTCCTATTGTTTTGTTTTGTCTTGGTTTGTTTGTTAGTTTTGCTTTGTTTTGTTACCCTTTTCTTCTTTTTTCCCTTTCTCCTTCTCAAGGGAAATTTATAACACCATAGAACGACCCCTCCTAGTTCCTTTTCTTTTCCTTTTCCCTTTTGCATTTGTTTTTGTTTTCTTATCCCTTATCTTTTCGTATATCTTCAACAGAACCACATTACTGAAATCATCTTGTTTAGCCTCACAATATGAGAGGGAAAAATGGATGGTACCATGATCAGACAGTTAAATCAATATTTAGTGGAAATAAAAAATGATCAGACTCTAACATCAAACCCATAGTCAACAACAACTGAATCGATACCCAATTTACAACAAGTTGTACAAGTGCAGAACAGTTGCACTAGCATTACTGGGGTAAAGGCAGGAAAGATGGGATGCATGCTGGGAACAGGGTTGGAAAAAAGACAATAGTAGAGGTGGGAATGTCCCTCATTCATTCTCAATATGTGCCTTAAATATTTCTGTGAAGTAATTGCAACTCACTTTGATCACAATAAAACAATATTTAAAAATTGAAAAAAATAAAATTAGAACTTAAGCAGTAAAAAATAAAATAAAAATAAACAACAAAACAAAGTAAGTAAATAGGTTCCCTTTACTTGCTCTGAAAGTTTGTGTTCTCCCTTAAACACATACCTTATTTGTTTGTCTGTCTGCATGTCTCTTGCTTCCATATGTCCACACTAGAGATTCCTGAGTGAACACACACATCTCCTTTTTCCCCCTCAGATATTTCTAAATAAGTTTCAACAAAACTATTTTACTTCACTGAAAAAACAAACTAAGTATTAAAGGTTCTTTTAACCACTATGAAAAGATGAAATCTTGTCTACAAGGCTTAAACAAAGAAAAATAAGTTGAAAGAAGAAAAATACCAGATAAGTTCACCTATATGTGGTATAAAAAGCAAACAAGCAAGAGATCATACGGTATGCAATGAAAACAAATACTCAGAGTCTGATAATAGACAGACTACTAAATTTGTAGTGGTGGAGGCTGGAGAGGACAGTGGTGGAATGGTAGGCTGGGACAGTGGAAAGTGGAAACTGACACTTCAGTGGTGGCTGTGATTTGTAGTATTTTACCTCTGAAACATATATTCTTTTTTAAAAATGCTACTTCAAAATTTTAAGATATTCTATTTCCTCATGCATGCCAATTTCTACATGCATTAACATGTCCCACTTGAATATACACATACAAATTGAATACACGCATCAAAATCAAACAAAGTCATGATAATTATAAGAATTATAATCAATATTTACTCTTAATTGATGCACAATATATTTCTTTCACTTTATGATACATTTACCCAGTTTTAACATTGAACAATTTCCAAAAATAATATGGAAAATATTAATATTTTTCCAAAAGCTAAATTTTAAAATATAGCA
>PVKC010049347.1:0-10757 GCA_004027635.1 Crocidura indochinensis | reverse complement strand
TGCTGGGAATCTGAACTCGTTCAATGCAAATGTCCTACCCACTGTGCTATTTATTGCTTTGGCGCCTTTTAAAAACTAATTCAGAATTGTGCCTTTTTAAAATTAATCCAGACAATAGGTCATATCATACCAGTTCAGAAAATCCATGCAGACTATAAAATAAAGAACAACAACAACAAAAATCCATGCAAACCTACATTGCTGCTCTTAGGAAAGGAGAAGTGCATGTATTCAAAATTTGGTTCACAAAAGAAATCTTTTCTAAAAGCCATTAATCCAGCATTTTATGTTGGAAATCTCTACTGACCCTAAAGGTTGATATTCCTCAATACAAATCAACTTAGCTACCTAGTCAGAATAGAACGGCCTGATATCTAGTGCTAGGGAGAACATTGGTGTATTATTTCTCAAGGAAGAAAACAGTTGTTCCTCATAGGACAGTGCCAATGCATGTGAATTAATGTGTTTTCAATGACCTATGCTGAATGCAAATCATCCAACTGCTAAGACAACACAAAAAACTTGTCTTTATAGTAAATCTTATCCTATTAATTAATAGGATGTTTTCATAGTCAAAAGTGTATAGAGTTCAAATACTGTTGTTCTTGATGAAATATAGTGGGGTTCAAAAATATTTTGCAAAATAAAAGTAGAAACCATTAGATCTTAAAAATAATTGATACAAATATACTTAGCTACAGTATGCTTTATATTACCTTTAGTTTTTCATAAGCATCAGCATTTGTATTTTAATAGTATTTGTCTCTATTTCTGTAACTACAATATTGGATATTGTAAATATTAACATAAGTTGTACCTTCATGATAAGGCTTTTGGGAACCTTTCCCTTTGACATAATGTTACCCATAAGTAACAGATTCCAAAGTAAAATGTGAGTGTTTGGCAGCTGAAATATGTTGTATAAGATCACTGTAACTTGTTATATATTTTTGTTGAATGATGTTTTTGTAAAAAATTTTATTAATGCTTTTATTTGACATGATTTTTTGTAAATGCAGTGAATCTATATTGTTTTGTATCTGTATATTAAAATTATCTACCATTCTTGTTTTAGTAGTGCTTATTTTAGTCTCTTTGTTGTTTTGCCGTGATACTAGTTTCAGACATTCAATGTTGCACCTCCAGATCCATCACTAGTGTCAGCATAATCCACCAATGACTTGCAATTCCTTCTCACCTTCTTACAATCTCTTTTTTTACAACTCACTTATGGTATTTTGGGTCATATACTTACACTTGTGTTGACTCCTGGTTTTGATGAAATTATACAGTTACCTCACCTGTACATCACTAAAATGTCAAAGACGTGTCTATTCTGTCAATGGACAGGAAATGAGAAGAATCAAACTATGGCTAGCCCCCTTTCTAGTGAGTGGGCTACAGAAGTGAGTAGACGGTTCCAATTCTGCTGTGTAGTTGTAGGTTTTACTCCTGATGAGGGATGACCAGCTACCAGATATGCCTTTATATACCTTCCACTATCCAGCCTCTGGCCTACAGATGGACCAGGTGGCATTAGGACTCTGTACCCCTTTGTGGACAGGGTAGATAAAAATTTCCTCCTCTAAGAGAAAGACACAGAATGGTCTCACTCATCTATGGGTTTTAAGAAAAATGAAAGACATTCTTGCAATAATAATTTTCAGACACAAAAGAGAGGGGCTGGAAGTTACAGCTCACCTCATGAAGCTCACCACAAACAGGGATGCATTTAGTTAGAGAAATAACTACATTGTGAACTATCCTAATAATGAGAATGTATGAGGGAAATAGAAAGCCTGTCTAGAGTGCAGGCGGGGGTTCGGACAGGGAGGAGGGAGATTTGGGACTTTGGTGATGGGAATGTTGCACTGGTGGTGGGTGGTGGTCTATACGTGACTGAAACCCAAACACAATCATGGATGTAATCAAGGTGTTTAAATAAAAAACAGAAAAAAAAATTTCCACCTCTAAACAGCTGCTTTAAAGAGTTAAGTAAATAGCTCTTTGCTGTGAATTGGAAAAAAGAAATCCCCCTAAAAGCTGCTTAATAGTTCCTATTCTGAGCAGCACTTAATTCCCAAACTGGTTAGGCTTAACTGAAAGGGACTGTGGAGGGAGGGGCTGGAAGGGCTATGTGGACAGTTTAAGTGACCTGATAGGGTGATAGCTCTGTCTCAAAGCATGGCCTCCCCACACTTCACTCCCTCCCCCCCCCCCCCCCCCCCCCCGACTCAGTGGTTCCATTATAGGAGTGAAAGCTGAGGACAGTGCAATTTGGGAAGTAGTGGATATGGGTGATTTAACAAGAGATCATTGAAATATCTGATTCCTCCCAGAGAACATGTGGTCAGAGAGTTTACCAGGACAGTCTTAATTGTGTAAGAGAAATTAAATAAGTTGGATAGGACTTTATTGAATCCCATCTGCTGGCAAGCCTGGGAGTAGGAAGATGGGTTCAGGAGGCCTAAACACATAAATGTGAGCCCACTGGACTAAATCTACATGTGTTGCTACTGTCATGGGCATTGTGTAAGTTATTGAAATGATGAACAGAATCTATATCTCTAGTGAATGGCAAATCAAGGATCACTGTAGTTGTCAGTTTTAGTTCAGTTTTGGAGCAGCACCCAAGGTTGTGCCATCCTCTTGGGTGTTCAAGGGTCTCGTGCAATCAGTGCCCACCCAGTATCTCATCAAGGGTTTCAGCATGTACTGCACGCTCCAACCTCAATCATCTCCCTGGACCCTGCTGCAGTGTTTCAAGCAAGCAAGTAGAGCTGTACTCAGATGGTCATAGGAGTTCAAACTGAACAACAACAAAAAAGGTGGCTGTAGAAGCGGAGGTCAGGAGAATACTTAGGATATGATGTCCAGTAAAGAGGGAGATGTATGAGGAGGCACAAAGCATGATTGTGTGTGTGTGTGTGTGTGTGTGTGTGTGTGCAAGAGAAAGGATTTCGCATTAAATTCTTAAATGCTTAAAAGGAATTACATATGAATCTTTATTAGTGACATAGTATAGTTTACAATCAAGCTAATGGCTTGTTTGGTTACTGTACCACTATCAAAATACCAAAATAAAACCCTCTCTTTATAGGGCTGGAGAGCTGGCACAGCAGTAGGGCATTTGCCTTGCATGCGGTTTATCCGGGAGGGACCCGATTTGATTCCTGGCATCCTCTATGGTCCCCAGCCTGCTGGGGGCTATTTCTGAGTGCAGAAGCTAGGAGTAGCCCTTGAGCACCGCAGATGTGGCCCACAAACCAAGCAATCAATCAATAAATAAAGTTTAAAAAAAGGAAAAGAAAAAAATCTCTTATAGTTCGTATGTTACTTTCATTCTGGCCCCCTCTTCATATCCCCTCCCTGTTCACTCTCCACAATGAGGCTTGGTGATCTCGTTCTGCTGTCAGAGTCCAATAGTTTGTTTTTGTTGGCCATTATCCACTCATCTTTTTTGTTTCTTTATATATCACATATGTGTGAGGTAAACCAGTATTTATCCTCCCTCTGATTTATTTTGCTTAAAGCAAAATTTCATCTTTATTAAAGTTGTACAAAAGCAATTTCTTTACTCATCTTTCATTGTCGTCTGCCTCTTCCATGTTTTAGCTGTTTCAAATAACACTACAGTGAACATTGATAGGTATGCACATACCTTATTTTGGTTGTTTTTGTTTGGGGGCCACACCTGGTGACGCTCAGGGGTTACTCCTGGCTATGCACTCAGAAATTACTCCTGGCTCAGGGGACCATATAGGAGGCCAGAGATCAAACCCAGTTCTGTCCTTGGGTTGGTCTCGTGCAAGGCAAATGCCTATTGCTGCGCTAGTGCTCCGACCCTGCACATACAATTTTTTTTTAATTAATGTTTTTGTGTTCTTGGGATAGATGCCAAAGAATAGAATCACAGTATCATATGGTAATTTAATTTTAGGGTCACACCCAGAGACAGAGGTTACTTTTGGCTTTGCATTCAGAAGTTACTCCTGGCATGCTCCTGCGACCAAATGGAATGCCAGGCATCAAACCCAGGTCAGCCACATGCAAGACCCTATCCACTGTACTATCACTCCAGCCTCTTCAAATTATAATTTTTTGACGTTCCAGGAATGCTTTTTATGAAGCCTAGACAGATCACATTCCCACCAACAGAGTTAACAGGTTCTTTTCCACCACATGCCTACCAACAGTGATTGCTTTTGGAATTTTTCTTTTTTTGTTTTTAGTTTGTTTTTTTGGGGGGAGGGGAGGTGGGGGGACACAACCTTTGATGCTCAGGGGTTACTCCTGACTATAAGCTCAGAAATCGCTCCTGGATTTGGGGTACCATATGGGATGCTGGGAATCGAATCCAGGTCTTTCCTGGGTCAGACAAAGCCAATGTCCTACTGATGAGCTATCGCTCCCGCCACCACTTTTGGACTTTTTTATATAGGCCATTCTCACTGGTATGAGGCGACTTCTTTTGATTTTTCATTTTGATTTGCATATCCTGAATAAGGAACATTTTTATGGGTTTTTTTTTTTTTTTGGTGCCAATTGCCCTCTGTATTACTCAACAGTTTCTAGTTTGATCTAGTTTGATGACATTGATTCAACTAATCCAGAAACTGAATGAAATTGAGCTTTGTTCTATATGTGGTTTTTTCCTGTTGTCCATAATTAAGCCCAATTCTACTGACAAGCTACTTTTATGAGGGCACAAACATCTCTAAGGAGAGAAACTTTTTCCCAAGTTGGCTAGAAAGTCTGTCTCAAAAAAAAAAAAAAAAAAAAAAAAAAGGATGATACTTACTTGGCAGGGGCGATTCCATGATCACGAAGGTGGTTTCCCCAGGGTAAGGCTCGCCCATTGCACTCTAGGCATGCTGACCCCTGCAATTTCCTCAAATATGGGAAACTCGACTGCATAATTTATGGTAGTGGGGGACTGCATGCACTCTATCCCCTGAAAAAATAATGGATGGGGAGGAGGAGTCAGGGAGGGAGCTAAAGTAGGTTTGCTGGGTTAAGATGCCGCTTACAGTGTTAATGCATTTGAGAAGCTCTTCCAAGACCTCAGTCCTCATTTTGTTCCCTCCCCTTCCTGCTGTTTTGCAGATAGACCCACTAGGGAATTGCATGGCAGGAAAGAGGGCTTTTTATTTAGTTTGCTCTTGATATCTGGTTTGCATATCATAGGGGCTCAGCCTGTAGCCCTTAGGTTCAGGTAAGTGATTTCTTAAATTCAATTGAAAGCATTTTCAGTACTGTGACAAATTGTCAGTGTGTGATGTACTTATAGTGTTACTGTGTGATCATCTGTTTGCTGAATAGGCAAATGTTGACAGTGCTTTAAAAGTAAAAGAATAACTCTGGTTCTAAAATTCATTCTTGAAAAAGAGGCTAAATAGTTATTCTTCTGACAGAACTTCAGGCAGGAAAAGCAGAGAGATGAAGCCATAGTAAGTCTTAAGTAATAGAGCTTTCTCAAGAATTTAGTAGATTATTCTGTACAAAATCTAATGTGTGTTATTCTTATTTTCACACCGATGCTCATTTCCACAGCATAGTTTTGAAAAGAGCTGTTTAAAAAGAAATTCATGTCTAGTGTATAGAGTATGTACTGAGAAAGTATTGATTGAAGGCAACTTAGATGGTTAATTTTTTGTTTGTTTGTTTTTGGGCCACACCCGGTGATGCTCAGGGGTTACTACTGGCTATGTACTCAGAAATTACTCCTGGCTTGGGGGACCAAATAGGATGCCAGGAAATCGAACCACGGTTTATCCTAGGCTTGTGTGGGTAAGGCAGGCAGACCTTACCACTTGCTCCACCACTCCAGCCCCAGATGTTTAAATGTTTAATCCAAATATGAAAAGGAAAATCAGGGAGCAGAAAGGCTCAGCGGATTAAAGATTCAGCAGCTAGTTAATAAGCTGGGTTCTGACAGGTCTCTGAAATCTCAATCATTGGGACAGTGAGAATCTTGAAGAGCAGATTCCCTAACTTGGCTGTAAGTTTGGGAGATCATGATCTTGGAGAACATTTTGTTTGTGTGCATGTGTGTGCGTGTGTGTATCTGAGTGAGAGAAAAGAGAATGCAAGTAGTTTTTATCAAGAAATTGTCATAGGGGCTGTAGTGATTTGCCTTGCATGCAGCCAACCTGGGTTCCACCCCGCAGCATCCTAGTGGTCTTCGAGCCTGCCAGGAATAATTTCTAAATGCAGTACAAGAAATAAGCCCTGAGTGTCTCTGAGCATAGCCCCAAAACAAAACAAATAAAAAAAAATAAAAAAGAAACTATTTTGTTGAGAACTGAAAACTATTCCAATGTTCCTTGCAATCTGTGTGCCTGGCCTCTGTCATGTGTCAACCTTGTCATGCGTCAACCTTGTCAGAGCCCAGCAGCTTTCCAGGGTATCTAACTTAGGAACTCAGCCATCATCATTAGCACTGCATCTGTCCTCGTTCACAATTGGACCCATCTGGCTAAGGCAGAGATGTCAATCTTAAATCCATTTTCAGAATTCCAGAAAGGTGGGCTCCTCATCAACACTGACTTCCTGGCAAGCAGAGATCTGTCCCATTTAGGGTGAGCACCCACACTTAACAGCTGAAGCATTTCAGTTGTCAGATTTACACACAGCTGTGTGGGAACGGGACCATGGTGAGTAGCAAACTAAAATGTTAGAGGCAATTTTTATGTCAAAGCAGGTAAAGGGAGTCTGGTCTGAGAAGTCGGCAGAGACCAGGATTTGTGCATCTCCCAGGTATAGCTTTTCCTAGGGGTATGTTTTCTTGCCCCTAGCACACTTCATCAGAGGAAGATGAGGAGGGATCAGGGACCAGGAGAAATTACTATGCCCTCTGTCCTTTAAAGTAGGACTCAGGGTTGGGACATGGCTCAGCAGCAAAGCATTTGCTTTGCATGCAAGGGACCTGGGTTTAATCCTGGCACCCATATGGACCTCAGAACATTGCCATGAGTGATTTCTTATTACATAGTTAAAAAGTATTTTTTGGGGGGTTTGTTTGTTGTTGACCACAAACAGAAACCAAAAGCTTAGAGCTTCTGGATCTGTGCTCAAGATCACTACTGAAAATGCTCAGGATACCCTATGGGGGTCTGGTACTGAACCTGGGTCAGGTGCACTTTAGATTTGACTTCCAGTCACATCTGAGTTAAAAGAGACTGGTGTGGTTATTTAGGGAACTTGGCTCTAAGACTCAATTTCCTGATATGGCATACTTTTGTGATTTCAAAAGGAAACATCTGTATCCCCCCCCCCGATTTTTTTTATTTGGTAGAAATAATTCCGAAATTACTTGTTTCAAACTGATTATGTGATACCTAGAGGCTTCTATAAGATGACAATATATGATGTGTTGATTTGAAAAATATTACAAGTATTATATAGTACAAATGTAAAATGAAATATTCACAACATATGAATGCATTTTGTAAAAGGAAAAAATATCTAGGCTGGAGAGAGAATTTAGTGAGTACACAGACTCTGCTTGCAGGAGACCCAGGTTCTGTCCCTGGCATCCTTGCACTCTGAGAGGGACTGTGGAACAAGCCTGGAGTAGGCACTGAGCATCAGCAGGTGTGACCCTAAAACAAGCAGATATGAAGCATCTATAAGCCCATAATTTTAAAATAACTATTTGGATATATATGCATATATCTTTGGTAAATATGCATATATAATTATCTTATACTCTTTAAAGTTGATTCACAGGCACATTCATAACATAATCTTCTTGCTCAGCATGCAACACTATATACGTCATTTTATTTTGGTAGTATTTGGACCACAAAGAACTCTCCAGACTTCCTTCTGACTCTGTACTCAGAAATCACTTCTTGGGGGGGGGTGGGTGGTGGCAGTATCACCAAGGATTGAGTTTGGGGCTGCAAGTGCCTTTCTCATTGTACTATCTCTATGGCCCTTTAAAAAAATTCTAGGTGAAGGATGGGTGGAAAAAAATTCTTCTAGATGGTGTTCATAACTATAGTTAGGGTTATTTAATAGTCTATTAATTAAAGCACCTGCTTTTCACATTACGAACTTTCCACTGTTCTAGATAATATCTTTAAATCACAGGTTTTGAATTATTCCAAAGAAATTTACAGATGAGATCACTGGAGCAAAGACACCTTTTCTCTGAAACTTTCCCCAGGTTTGTGGTGATTGCTGTCTTCATCAGCACTGTGTGAGAATATGGGTTCTGACCAGTGGTACTAGCCTTATGGTATCCTCATAGGTTTCATCCCACACTCATTCCATTCAACACATTCATTCAACCTGCCATTATAACATAATATAAATGGTCATGTGAGGACATGGGATTCTATAAAATCAAAGCAAAGTCTCAGATTTGACAGGTATCTTGGAACCAGATATCTTGGATAGGGGATTTATCTTTCATGTCTGCTTATATTATCTAACATCAGCTCCAAAATCCAGCATTTCCTTGTTTATGACTGAGAAATAGTCTATAGATCAGTGGACATCCTATTTTGTTTATTCAGGCCTGTGCTAGAGTACAGAGAAGGTTTTTGCTTGTTTATTTGGGGGTCACACCTGGTGGCATTCAGGGATCAGATGAAGTATTCCCCATCTCTTTTTCTCTCTTCTCTTCCTGCTTCTGATTTCTACTCTGTGGACTAATTTCATTTTGTTCGTGAACTCACAGACACCACTCTACAACAAGCTCTCACCATGTTGGCTCTAGCTTTCCTACTAAATTTTCTTAATTAACCCTAATGGAGTGGTTTCTTAACATGTAGCCCTTTTTTTCTCTTTTTCTTTTCTTTATGGTTTGGTTTTGTATGTTTGTGCAAAGACCCACAAGTAAGTTAACTGACACCCATGAATGGTGTAATGAAGGGGGTATTTGGAGCAGTGAGGTCTGGGGAGAGAAGTAGGGCCTTTGATAAGGAGAGACATAATGTGGTGTTGGAAGGATGTGATCCCTCCGATTGTGATCAGATGGCCTGCTGCCAGCTACCACCCCCTTCTGCCATGGCCATTCTGTCCTTCTCTGACTAGAACTAGAAGTCACTAAAAATATCTCTTACGGTGTGTGTTTTTCTCTTTGGCAGTTGAACATCATCTGAACCATGAGGTTCCTATTGCTTCTGGTTGCCAACGTGGCCTGCATGGGGAATGTTGATGCTCAGGACATGTGTGGGCAGGGGAGCCCTGGTGTTCCCGGGACTCCTGGTCACAATGGTTTACCTGGACGAGATGGACGAGATGGAGCAAAGGGTGACAAAGGGAATGCAGGTATACCCATCTCTTAGCCTTCACTGTTCTATTGTCCCTTCTAACCTGTCTCCATTCATCTGCTCATTGCCTGATCATTGTGTACCTTTTCACTTTGTTCATTATCCACCTATGCCCTAGAGAGGTTGTGAGGAGTTTTCCCTCTGTCAGATTTCAGACAGGAGAGGGGGTACAGGTCAGGATGAACTGCCAGCACTTTCTTATTTACACAGTGAGCATATAAGTCTGTGGTCCCTATTTTCTTGAGTCATGCCCTACTCCCTTCCACCTCAGCATTGTGTGACACTTCCTCAAACTGTCCTGTTGTGTTGTGAGCATATGGAGAGAGAATAAATACAGACATAGTCTACTGAGCCATAAGCCATAGATTGGTACTTGCCCCTTTGAGGTGTGTGATCTGTGTGAGTTCAGGAAAATACAAATGTCAACTGACATTTGAAAGGATGCAGGTGGGTGAACTGATAAATGGATGTTTTAGAATGCTTATGTACCTTGGTCTGACTGTACTTCCTTTTTTGTCCATGAATAGAGGGGCACATGTTATGTACAACCTAAAAAGCATCTTGTGGAAAGATGTGGCCTCAGTGTGAACAGAGTGCTAGGAACCCCTTCATCTTCACTGACCTAGGCTCCTTCTCTGTGGTTCAATGCAGTTGTGGAGACCCAGATCAGTGGGAATCAGCAGAACAGTTTAAATTTTCCTGTGGAGAAATTGTGGAGAGTCAAAGACAGGATGCGAGCTTGCAGGCTAGATCCAGATTTAACTGCTGGCACCACAGGGTTTCCTGAACATCACTGCACACAACCCTGGGGGTGCACAGGATCATCAGGATGTACTGGAGATCCTTAGCCCAAGCAACACTGCCTTCTTGGGACCCTGGCTTGGACTCACTTCGCTGGGAATCATGGATGAGGCCCTGGGCCTTCTGAGCAATGCTTAGGAGAGTTCAAAAAAACAAAGAACAGCAACAGCAACGACAACAAAAAACTTCCTAGAGAGAGATGATGATATTGGTCATGTGCCCTTAAAGAAGTACAAGAACATAGCAGAACCATCATTTCCATTCTAGAGTAAACACTTCAGCTGTTTAACACTAGGAAAAAGGAACAATGGATGTCAAGTGACAGCTGCCTACCTGGACTGAAAATTCTCCATATTTGCAACATATGAGTTTCTGAATGAAACAAGCCTCCTTGTTACATTGTGGGAGGTGTTTCTCTTAGTTTTCTATTTTTTAGTTGTTTGATTTTTTTGTTTGCTTTTGGGCCACACCTGGTTAGTCAGGGGTTACTCCTGACTGTGCTCAGAAGTCACTCCTGGCAGGCTCAGGGGATCATATGGGATCCTGGGAATTGAACCCAGGTTCATCTTGGGTATGCTGTGTGCATGGCAAACCCCCAATCGCTATGCTATCTCTCCGCCCCCGGCTTTTGTTGGGTGGGGGTTCTTTCCTGGTGGGGCTTAAGAGAGTATA
>PVKC010049346.1:0-10740 GCA_004027635.1 Crocidura indochinensis | reverse complement strand
AAAGAAAGAAAAAGAAAGAAAGAAAAGAAATCACTACTAGCAGCTCAGGGGACCATATGGAATGCTGGGTATTGAACCCTGCTCACCAAATGCAATGCAAACTTCTTACCTGCTATGTTATTGCTCTGCCCCATGTGTTATTTCTTTTCAAAGAATAACTTAGAAAACCGATAAGTTTTTCAACCTGATTTTTTATCTAAATTTAATGGTCTCTAAATATCCTGGTAGATATTTCAAGAACCTGAATGCTTGTCACTTGGTGCTATCAATATACTAGTAAAATTACAAGTAAAGCTTTGATAAATGTAAAACCAAACCCATGGCTTATTTAATTTTTTTGTGACATAAAGTAGAGATTAGAATTTATGGTTTGTAAAATTTAAACAAATATATGCATCACTGTTGATCTAGGTAAATAGTTAATCATTTGAATTCTTTTTTATCCTGATGGGAATTAAAGAGAAAAATGCACATGCCACAGAAATAGTAACATTAGACTTAGATAATCTGCAGCGCATTAAACATTATTACCTACTCACAATAGCTGTTATTCGAGCTGTCATCCAATTACTATATGATTGTTCAATATGATTTTTAACTGATTTTTCCAGTCTCAGTAGAAGACAGAATAAACTTAAATAGTAAACTTGAAAGTGAAAAATAAAATAGTTTCAACCTTGTATCTCATAAGTCTCTGAAATTGCTGGAAACACCTAGCAGTACTTGTGATTCATCGTTGGATCTGACTTATACTAACTTGGCCATGTTTAAGCATATTTTGTATTTTTACTTTGTCTTTTATTCTATCATATTTTTACTCAAGAAGTTAGAGAGGGCTTTAAGATAATAGTAAGAATATCAATTAATGTATGCATTCCTCAACCAGGAAAATAACCCCTATAAGACAAAATTGGTATCTAGGCATATAGCTCAGTTGTGGGGTTTATGCTACATACATATATGTATGAGGTATGAATTCCATTCTTTGTATGGATAAAGAGCAAAAAAAGTATTTTAGTAAAAAATTTCTTATAAAAGGGAAAATAATACTAATTTTATAGATCAGAGCATCACTGAACCATAAACTCAGGATAAGAAGGAAAATAAAGTTAAATCATTATACAGCTATCTATCAAGATGTGTTCAAAACAATAAAAGTAATAAGTCAATATATATGAGGTGCTTATTTGTATATTTTACCTATATATACTCATTCTAACCTTACATTAACACCAGTAAAATAAGTTCTTTTTATCTACTGTTTAGCAAACTAAGAACCTTAAGGAATAAATAGACATTTGATTTTTGTTTGATTTTACTATAGCATAGCTTTCGTAACCTGCATGAGATACAAGATTTTTTAAAAAGCTTTTATAGTTCCATTAACATAAATAGTAAGACTACGTCACACTCAAAATCCAGATTGGTTACCCCTTTCTTCAACAATGTATTATTATAAAAATCTTAACAGTTCTTTGCATATTTTGCTTTTGAAAATACGTTCAATAAAATTAACAGTAAGCTTATCATGTTAGATTATCAGACATTATAAAAATGGACAATGCTAATTAAAATGTCTTAAATTTATATCAGCTGCGATCTTTATTCCCTAATGCCTTTAAAACAGTTTTAAATAAAACGTTTTAGAGAAGTTATTTAAATGTGAACCATCACTGGAAAGATCAAACACATAGAGTGTTACAGGAAGAAGTTCTAAAATTACACACTTTGGAAATCAATGCTGGATCTCACTTTGCATCCTAGACTTAAGAACAGCAGTTTCTGTCTTTAGATTGCTGTAATTAGCACTAGCCTCAGATGCTCATTTACACCTTTGGCAGGCAAGGGTGGGAAACTTGACTTTCACTGATGGTGTGTTATAATCACACCAGCCTGAAGCTTTTGCTTCCCTCTGATTTTTGTTGATAACATTCACAGAAACCTTTCAAAAAATTTAAAGTTCGTTTGAGTTAAATACTTTAATCCAGAACTTCAGTACATGGATAGTTCGTAATATGATTTCAATTTATTTCCTGTTGTTTCTTTGTTGTTGATATCCACCTGAGAAAGTACTAAAAAAGAAAATGTGTGATTAAATGACATTTTCTCATACACATATAAACATAGAGGACTTCTTACAAAAGCAGGTTGTTATTAAATAAAAATCATGAGTTTGTGCTGCAAAAAGTTTACTCTATTAGAACAAACAATTTAAAATTATATATGTATTATATCATATAATATAATATATATAATTGTAATATATAATATATAATTGTACAAGATTTAGTTTTATACCATATAATTTATTTAATTTCATTAAGTCCCAGTTTTAATAAATTGGTATTCATATATTGAAAAATCAATGCTAATAAAACTTTTTTTTTCATTTTTGGGTCACACCCAGCAGTGCTCATGGGCTACTTATAGCTCTACGCTCAGAAATCGCTCCTGGCAGGCTCAGGGGACCACATGGGGTGCAGGGATTCAAGCCACTGTCCTTCTGGATGCAAGGCAAATGCCCCATCTCCATGCTATCTCTCTAGCCCCTACATAATAAAATTTTAATGTGAAGTGATTTCTCTCTTCTTTCTGGTACTGTTGTTGATTGTCAACAGAATTCTTAGTTATGGTGGGTGTTCATACAATTAGTTTTGATACTATTATTCACATGAAACTGGTGCTAACACCTTTGTCTTTTGAGTTTTGATATTCACGAAAACATACATAAATGTATGTACATTTTTACATGTATGTACACTGATTCTATCATACAAAAATTTCATGTAGTTATTATGTTTACACATACCTGGTTCCTGTGTAACTGGAAGCCTCGCACATCAAGGAGATATGCTTGCTTACACTTTTCACATGTGGTAGCACCAAAAATTGAACTCACAGTCTTGTGCTTCACAGACAGGTGCTTCATTATTGCGTCACTCCCAGATGTCACTGTGAAACTTAAAATGTCTGTTAAATAAGAATGTGAGATAGTCTGCTTGTCATTAAACCCTTTTCCTTATTAACTACTATGCCCATAACCATAAAACTCCCAGTCTTTATATTTTAAAAGGTTGTCCTCCCTTTATTTTTGCATTATTGTAAGTTTTGCTAAAATGCATTTTATTTTTATTCATGACAAACATTAGTTATTTAGGCCAATCATACCCATTAATATTATATCCAAATGCTTATAGCTATGCTTTGGCAGTAGTCATTTAATGGACCTGCTGATTATCAAAAAAGAAAAAAAAACTGTGAGGCCAGAACTATAGCGCAGTGGTAGGGCATTTGCCTTGCACGTGGTTACCCGGGACAGACCTGGGTATGATCTCCCAGTGTCACATATGATCCCCCAAGCCCAGAATGATTTCTGAGCACATAACCAGGAGTAACCCCTGAGCGTCAATGGGTGTAGCCCAAAAACTAAAAATAAAGAAAAAATTGTAATATGTGAGTGATAATAATTAGTATGTAGATTAAATGCTAGAATAAAAAGTAGAAGTAATTTATTTAGTAAGCAACATATTGCAGATCAGTTTTCCAAGTTCAATGATTAAACAGTTTATTTTTCTATTATACATCTTGAAAACTCTCAAAAAGGATATAGGAGCACAGCTCAATGACAATTTGTCTGCCTGTTTTTGCAGTTCCTTCTTGAAGAAATTTATCAAATATTCAGCTCCTGCTCTTTAGTTTTTTCTTTTGATATTGAAGCATCCTAGGGGATAGTGAAAGAAGTTGCAACACTGATAATCTGATTCTAATACCAGATGTTTTCTGTTTTACTAATTGAGTTGAAGTCATTCAGATGTCATTATTGCCAATTATTGATTTATAGTTTTGTATCACCTACGGTAGAATTTTCTTTGATTTGATTAAAGTAGATATGGGGTCATTTACAGTTTGACCTAACAGTTACTTTATTTATATAGAATTCCAAGAGACTAAACAAGAGAGCCAGTGGACTTTCTTAAAGAACATGATCTGGCAAGTTACTATGCTTGTCTGGATGGAGATGAAGATGAACTAGATTGGTGAATACTAAAATACAGGAAAAAAATTTGTTGTTGTTGTTGTAAGTTGTAGGATCGTGCTGGGTCTAGTAAGGGTATCCCATGTACTAATTACCAAAAATACAATTATTGATTGAGCCACATCTCTGGTACTCAAAAAATAGGATTAAAATATCAGAAAGTAGGGCTAAATTCAAAGTAGCTGAATGAAAACTGTGGTGGGGGGGAGAGAAACCCTTAGATTCTATTTATAAAAGATATACAATAGGAATTCTTAAAATTTTTCACTAATGATTTGAAGTGTTTATTTAAAAATTAAAGTTATGGGTGTCAAACTATATTATAGTTGATAGTATATTTGTTTGCTTATGTTCACCCCAGAATCTCATGTACTCGATGTTATTCCCAAGTCCTACCAAGTCAGATCTTAGTGTAGTGCAAGCAATAAGTCCTGAACACTGTGAGGTATACTCCAAAATACCAAAATAAACAATTGAATAAACAGTATTTTAGATGACTGATAGATACCAAAGGGACTAAGATCTATGATGAGCAAACAGAGAATGTGGCTTTAGACCCAGAAAATTATATTGTGTTTAGTGTGACCCCAAAACAAACAACAATAACAAATAAATGATCTAGCCCAATTTATTTTTCTTTATTTTTTTTCTTTTTTAAAAGTATTTTCTTTTCATTTTTGTTTTGTTTGTTTTTTACTTTTTTTTGGGGGGGCAGGAACACCCATTAATGCTCAGAGGTTATATTAGATAATAAAATCAAATGTATGAACATGCAATAGTTAGAATCCTTGTAACTATCCTCAGGAAAAAAATTCTATTCAATTGATTTTTAAATATTTAAAGAAAGGAAGCATTACATATAGATAGCAGTTTGAAATCTAGGAAATAAGTGGTCTAAGTTATCACTTAAATAAATATTAAATAAAGAAATATATTCTCTTAATACTTCAATGATTTTTATTATATATCAATTACTAGGTCACAAACAACCTTATGCTAAGTGTTTTAGAAAGAAATATTTGCTATCAAAATTTTTTTAGGTCAGATATATTGGTAGAGGAAAAGAAAAGCAACATAATTTTTTTGGTTTGTTTGTTTTTGGGCCACACCCGGTGACACTCAGGGGTTACTCCTGATTATGCACTCAGAAATCGTTCCTGGCTTGGGGGACCATATGGGACTCTGGGGGATTGAACCATGGGTCAGTCCTAGGCTAGCATGGGTAAAGCAGACACATTACCTTTTTTGCCACCACTCCAGCTCCACATAAATTAATATTAAAAATAATGCTCAGTACTCATCTAAAACATTAAAATTTTCAACTGAAGATAAATGATAATGGGCAAAGGAGAGAGCCCAACAGGCAGAGTTCTTATGTTGCATGTGCAGGAACACGATATTAATTTCTAGCACATATAAGTCTCCAACTTTTTACCAAAAGAGGAGTTTCTGGTTCAAGTATTATCAGTTTTAGGATTTACCAGCAGTGGTCTCAAGCACCTGAATGTATTTTGTTTTGCCTCTGAATAAACTAAAGAAAAAATATTAGAAAAGAATAGCTGCAAATAGCCTCAGGAAAAAATTCCATTCAATTAATTTTTTAAATATTTAAAGAAAAGCAGTATTAAATATAAGTAGTAGTTTAAAATAAAAAATGTACATTCAAAATGTAACTTATTTATGTAAGTACCTTGGTTACAGAAATGTTCATAATGGGGTTTCAGCCATAATATATACAATGCGTGACAGGCTTCCTTGTAGGGATGTAGGTGGACTGGGCTATACCCTGCAATGCACAATCAGGGCTAGCATCTAGCTTTGTACTCAGAGATCAGCGCTCTCTGAAGGATGTTGTGAAGGGAATGTTATCATGACTAGCTATGTTCAGGGCACTCAAATAGCCACCATACTCTCACTTTCTAGTTCCTATGACAATTTTTTAGACAAAAACTATAAAACATAGAGCACATCTCTGGTTTTAGGAAATGGAAGATAAGTGATATCAAATAGGTTTCACAAAGGAGGAATTCAATATAATCAAAATTTATCTGAATTTTGTGATATACTCAAATCTATATAAAGATGAATATTTATAGAACTATACACTAAAAATGTTCATTTACATTAAAAAATCATGGAATGTTTCCTGGCAACAAGTCCTCATAAAGATGAATTAATCTTTAGAGGACTTTTACTGTATCAGTATTATCATACTAAAATACTCCAGCTTCTTGTTATGATTATAAATTTATGAAGCAAAATTTTGTTCTAATATTTTAAGTATCACGATTAGGGGGCCTAAGTGATAGCAGAGTTGGTAGAGAGTTTGTCTTGAACACGCTATCCAACTGGCATCCATGTGGTTCTTTGAGCATTGCCAGGAATGAGCACTGAGCACAAGGTCAGGAGTAACCACTCCCCACTGCCTGGTGTCTCCAAAAATCAATCAAACGATCAAAACTTATCATCACATCTGTAACAATACAACATGTATAGCTATGTAACAACAAATAAAAAAGTAATAGCACACATTGGCAATATTTATTTATGGTGTTTTTGCCTTTTTTTCAATATCCCCATTTTCTCCTCTATATTGTTTATGCCAAATATGTAATTCTGTTGCAAATAGTTTCATCTTCTATCTTTGGCAAGGCTCTATCTAGACTTTAAAGTTTTCTCTTTCTTATTATTCCACTCACAAACTATGGTTAAACAACTTGTGACCACAATATTATCAAACTTTTCAAAAAAGTTTAGGAGGTTTTACTTCTTTTTTTAAGTAACAAATCAAAAGTAGCATTCACTGCTGACTCCAACATGTGTTATTTTCAAATGTATACAGTTTTTTTTTATCATGTTGATAGGAATTTTAGTATATAATTTTAAATATGATTGTTGTACTTAATATTACTATCAACCATGGTACTTTTTGCTTGAATAATTGAAAGTATAAATTCATTATAAAATTTTTATGTCAGTTATTATTTTTTAAGTTGGGAAATTAAATACATTGGGTCCATTGAGAAAATTTAGCGAGTAGGTAACTTACCTTGCATGCATCCCACCTTCGTTTGATCCCCTGAAATCAATGATCCTGAGTACAGAGTCAAGCATATAACCAATATGCTGCTGAGTGTGATAAATAAAAACAAATCAATAATAAAGTAAAATATTTATTAATTTTTAAATTAAGAATTAAATTGAGATTACATTCATGCAGTATTTATAATAAAATCTTTTTAAGATAACCTTGCTAAATTGCAGTTCAAAAATAATTTGTTTTTTATTTGTTCTTGCATGATGTGAAGAATCACAGAATGACAAATAGTTGAGCAGAAAATAGTGTTAAAATGCTGCATGACGGGGGATGGAGAGATACCATGGAGGAGGTTCATTTGCCTTGCATGCAGAAGGATGGTGGTTCTAATCCCAGCATCCCAGATGGTCTCCCGAGCCTGCCAGGGGGCAATTTCTGAGTCTATAGCCAGGAGTAACCCCTGAGAGTTGCCAGGTGTGACCCCCACAAAAAACAAAATGAAACAAAACAAAACAAAATGCTGCCTAACAGTTTCATGCAGTTAAGGTTTCCTGGCTTAGATTTAGCCCAATAAAATGCAATCATTTTCAATTTTATATATGCTAATAATGAATTGAATCTCTCCAAATAGCATAAAACAAAAGTACCTAGCTATCAAAGCAGCTTACTCTTTATCCAAGAATATCAAGTCTCTGACTACACTTATAAAGAACTATTTGCTGTGTGTAAATAATTATTTCAGTTATTGCAAGTCCCCCTTTTCCCTCACTATTATATTTATCTGCAATTAAATCTTTCCAGAAATACTCAAGGACACAGAGGCCACTCTAGGATATACTCAATATCTAATTTGGGCTTCAAAGTTAGTGATAAGTGTAGTTATTTGGGAATATAGGCAATGCTCTTTGCATGCAAAATATAATCTATACTCAAGATAACCAACGCATATTCTAGAGGTCTGCAGGACTCAAATCCTCACTGTTTAATTTATTTATTTACTTATTCATTACTTTTTTGTTTTTGGGCCATATCCAGCAATTTTGGGGTAGTTACTGTTGGTCTCTGATAAGATGCCTACCTTAGGATACTTAGGCAACCATTCATTGCCAGGGATCAAACTTGTGTCTGTTATACAAAGTATGTACTTATTTTTTTGTTTTATTTATCTTATTTTCCTCTCATTTTAATGGAAAAATAAGTATATTATTATAGTTTTGTTTTGGGGCCACACCCAGTGATGCTCAGGCATTACTCCTGGCTCTGCACTCAGAAATTGCTCCTGGCTTGGGGGACCTGGTTACCCTACCCCACCATAGAAAGATAAGACAAAATCAGAAGACTTGTCACCCTTTGGTCCATCCAAAGCCAAGATTGCGATCTACAGATGACAAGCTGATAGAATCATGACCAGACTGTATGTATACTGTAACCCCCCCCCCCCAAAAAAAAAAAAAAAAGCCGTAGTCTAGAATTTGAGCTATGGCCTGCACAACAACCATGATCTCCAGCTCCAAAGGTCCGTCTGGGGCAATTGCAACAGAATAGGCCCTCTGGAAACATCCTAGGATCAACGCAAAGACCAAAACTGCCAACCACAGAAGACGAATTAAAATGACACTGAGGAAGCAGAACTCCTAGAACCACAAAGAAAGACTTCGTCACAAGTTCCACACCGTGACTGGTGAAGATAACGAGATCTTTAGATACGGAGGTCTGATTTTATCACCCAAGACGAAGCAAAAGTCTTCCGAACACCACCAAAGCACCAAGAGAAGAATAAATGAGCCTGTACGGAGTCTACAGTTAATCCCATGACAATATACTCTAAGGGTGGAGAAAACCTTTATCTCATAGGCCAAGGGAATTCCTCTTTGAACGACCCCAATATTTACTGTGCCTGTGCAGGAGGGAAAAAGAGAAATAAAAAAGGCACAAAATAATTTTTCTCCCTTTTTCTTTTTTTTTAATTTATTTTATTATATTTTAATTTTTTATTTATCTATCTAGCTTTTTTCGATTTCTTTGTTTTGGAGTGGTTATTAAAGTTAATGTCTCCATTTACATATATATAAAATATATAATAATATATGTAAAATATATATTTATATATATTCTTCCTTTCTCTTCTTTATGTGCTCTGCCATGTTTTTATATCAAGACCATGGCTTTTATGTGGTGCTTACCTTTATTGCTGGAATGCTCACTGGATATATTATTTCATGTAACACTCCTTTTTGGACTGCTGGAGTGATTCACCGTTTTCCCCTGCGTTTCTCAAACCAAGGATGAGAGCCTCTAGAAGGACCCCGCCCATTTTCGATGTATTTGATTTCTACTCCAGTGTATTACTTTTCCCTTCTTCGAACAAAACCATGTAACTTGATCTATCTAGTCCCGACCCCCAGTTACAGGAGGAAATAAGGGAGCTATCAAGTCCACACAGGTGTAAGACCACTGGGTAGCAAGTTAGGCACAGAGGAGACCACATACTCTTGCAGGCCTGGGACTGAGGGAGGTAGATATGGGAGGTAGGATGGGAACAGAGGTGTAGGGAGAACAATTCGATGAAGAGAATCCCCCTGATATTAAGCTATCATGTACCTAAAATACTACTGTCAACAAGATCTTTCTTTACATGCAAAACTTAGGGGTGAGGGGAGGACAACTTTGGTGGTGGGAATTCCCCTGATTCAATATTAATATGTACTTAAAATATTACTGTGAAAGATATGTAACCCGCTTTGCTCAAAATTAAAACTATTATATAAAAAAAATAAAAAAAAGAATGCTGGGGATCAAACCGAGGTTCTTTCTGGATCAGCTACATGAAAAACAAACGCCCTACCCATGCTCTATCTCTCCAGCCCCAATATATTATTAAAATAATACCAGCTTCTAACCAAGGCAGTGGCATAAGTGGTAGGACATCTGCCTTGCATGCAATAAGGAAATCATCTAGTTTTATTTATTTATTCCAATATATTTAGATTTAGTATGATTAAAGTATTTTTTCTGAATTTATTTACAACTTTTCAGATAATTTAACATCTTGTCCTTATACCTTTATTATGTATTGTTAGATATGGTATTTTTAGTGAAATCAAAATAAGATTATTAAGAAATTCTTCATAGATAGGTAAAATAAAAACCTTCAAAAGTATAATATTTTAAGTTCATTAAAATGTTTCTCTGCTATCAAGTAAAAACATCATGTTATAATTTACAAAATGACTCACTATATTTCAGTGTCTGTTTTGAATAAACATAATATAGCACCCACTAAAATATACTGAAGGCTGGAGGGATGCATAAAGGCTTAGGTGCTTACCTTACTTTTAAGTTGCCAGCATTACATTGTTTTGCTAATACCTTACAGTACTGACACTTTAGAGAAAAATTAGGAGTAAGTTTTGAGCATATAGAATGTGTTCATAAAACAAAATATATTCCAATTCATAATTGACTAAGTATAAATAAAATTATTTTAAACAGTTCTATAACTATGAACATAATACATTATGAATCCAAAGTCAAAAGTTGAACATATTAACAATATAGTGATACTAGAAAGAAAAAGAAAGAAAAAAAGAAAGGAAGGAAGGAAGGAAGGAAGGAGGGAAGAAAGAAAGAAAGAAGAAAGAAAGAAAGAAAGAAAGAAAGAAAGAAA
>PVKC010049345.1:0-10741 GCA_004027635.1 Crocidura indochinensis | reverse complement strand
CCAACACCAGGAGTTAGCGGAAGCCACCGGTGAGCTAGCTTGGAGGTAGGGCGTTTGCCTTAAATGCACAAGGCCGGGGGTTCAAATCCCGGCATCCCAGGTGGTCCCCCGAGCCTGCCAGGAGCGATTTCTGAGTGCAGAAGCAGGAGGAACCCCTGAGCGCCGCCGGGTGTGCCTCCAAAACCCAAAAGCACTCTCGGGGTGGCTGGGCCGCACAAGTTTGTTCAACTAAGGAGTTGGAGGCCCAGGCGGTTGCTGAAGCCGACGTCTGGGCCCGGGCCAGGCCGGTCTGGGGGGGCCCGGGCCACGCTTCCCGCCGCCCCTGCACGGCCCCTCCGGCCACCCGCCCCCGCCCCGGGACCCCGATCGAGGCCTGCGCCCAGCCCGGGCCTGCGCGGCTCCGGGAGCCCGGCCTAGGGGCCCTGCGAGGGGCCTTACCGCTTCACCACGCCCGTTTTGATCTTGATCTGCCTCACGCGAGGATCCGTCATGGTCCCGGGAGCGCCGCGGACGGAAGGCTGGAAGGAGGGAAGGCAGAAAGGAAGGCAGGAGGGGCGGAGAGCCGGGCAGCCGGGAAGCAAGGCGCGCGGTGTTACCAGGCTGTTGGGTGGGCCGCGGGCTGGGGCGTTGCGCGCAGGCGCACACCTCGCCTCCCTAGGCCACGCCCACCGCGCTAGGCCACGCCCCGGGGCGGGGCTGGCCTTGTCCGTCCCAGAGACCCTGAGCCCCGTCTTCCTACAATCCTCTATCTAGCACTTCTCCTCCTACTCTCATACTTGAACAGCATTATTATTTTTTTTTTAACTACAAATTACACTTACTGAATTTTTCAGCAGCAGGGGCGTTTGGGAGGAAAACTTTAAGTATCTCTCTGGATAGAACATTCTGTCCCCAAGTTGCTTTGCGAGTTTGTCCGCTTCGTTTGCGGAGTGACTTGATGTAAGGATATTTTCTTTCTTTTTTATTTTATTGTATGATATTCCATTGTTGATAACCCACATTTAAACAATATTTGTCTCTTCATGGAAATTTAGGTTCCCCCCCCATATTTTGCCTATTATGAGCAGTGTAATAAAAAATGAAGGTGTTACTAAATCTTTAGATTTCAATCAATGGCATTTGGTTTTTTTGTTTTGCTCTCATGACTTCCTTATTTAAACACCGTGATTCCAAACATAACTGTAGTTGGGATTGAGGCATCACAGAAACACCACCCTTCACCCGTGTAACCTTCCCATCACCAATGCTCCCTTCTCTCCCCACCACCACCACCACCTGGATTTAAGACAGGCTTTCTACATCTTTCACTCACTGGCATGTGTTATGATAGTTCTCAGTGCAGTTATTTCTCTAACTGCACTCACCACTCTTTGTGGTGAGCTTCATATCTTGAGTCTGTTCTTCTGGCCCTCATCTCTGGAAATTATTTCAATGTCTTTAATTAATCTTAAAACCCATAGATGAGTGAGACTATTCTACATCTATCTCTCTCCCTCAGACTTATTTCATTCAGCATAATAGATTCCATGTACTTCCATGTATAGGATAATTTCATGACTTCATTTCTTTTGACGGCTGCATATTGTCCATTGTGTATATATACCACAGTTTCTTCAGTCGTTCATCTGTTGAAGGACATCTTGGTTGTTTCCGAAGTCTGGCTATTGTAAAAAGTGCTACGATGAATAGAGGTGTGAGGAAGGAATCTTTATATTGATTTTTGTGTTCCTAGGATATATTCCTAAGAGTGGTATAGCTGGGTCAAATGGGAACTCAATTTCCAGTTTTTTAAGGAATTTCCATATTGTTTACCATAAAAGTTGGACTAGACAGCATTCCCAACAGCAATGAATGAGAGTTCATTTCTCCCCACATCCCCCCCAGCACCGATTGTTCTTGTTCTTTGTGATGTGTGCCCAATCTCTGTAGTGTGGATGGTACCTCATTGTTGTTTTGATTTGCATCTCCCTGATGATTAGTGATGTGGAGCATTTCTTCGTGTGCCTTTTAGCCATTTGTATTTCTTCTTGAGAAAGTGTCTGTTCATTTCTTCTCCCCATTTTTTTGATGGGGTTAGATATTTTTCTTGTTAAGTTCTTTCAGTACCATGTATATCTTAGATATGTAGCCCCTTTTCTGATGAGTAGTGGGTGATTAGCTTCTCTCATTCTTTGGGTGGCTTTTGTATCCTAGGCATTATTTCCTTTGAGGTGCAGAAACTTCTCAGCTAGACCCATTTGTGTATCTCTGATTCAACTTGTTTGGAGAGTACTGTTTCTTCCTTAAGATGCCTTTAGCCTCAATGTCCTGGAGCAGTGGTCCTCAAACTACGACCTGCGGGCCACATATTATATTTGTTCCCGTTTTGTTTTTTCACATCAAAATAAGATGTATGCAGTGTGCATAGGAATTTACTCGTAATTTTTGTTTTTATTATAGTCTGGTCCTCCAATGGTCTGAGGGACAGTGACTGGGTCCCTGTTTAAAAAGTTTAAGGACCCCTGTGACCTGGAGTATTTTACCTACGTGTTGTTCTATATGTCTCTGGTTTTAGGTCTGATATCAAAGTCTTTAATACATTTGCATTTGACCTTGGTGCATAGATTTAGCTGGCGGTCTGAGTTTGCTTTTATGCAAATGGCTGACCAGTTGTCCCAACACCACTTGTTGAAGAGGCTTTCCTTGCTCCATTTTGCATTTCTTGTCCCTTTATCAAAGATTAATTGATTGTATATCTAGGGAGTGTTGCAAGTCAGCCCCTGAAGAAGTTGATTGATGGAGGGATGGAGGATGAGGCCTTTCTCCTCCAGCTCGGACCACACTTCTGTTATCCTGTTCAGTCGGCGGTTCTGAGGTGAATGCAGCGGGAAGAAAGTCAACAGGAAGTCAGGCTTCCGAAGAAAGCAGCTCTTTATTCTGTGAAGAGGCTGAAGACCAAAGGCCTAAGAATGGGCCCAGGAAAAAAGCCCCTCGCCTTCCACAGACCCTTGCTTTTATGCCCCAGAATCAGGTACCACCCAATGGTGGGATCAGGTACCACCCAATGGTGGGAGCAGAATCAGTCCCCGCCCTAGGGTGGGAGCAAAATACCAGGTCACACTCCTTTTCCCAAGGGTTGCTCTAGCTATTCTTGGGTGTTTATTTTCCAGATTAATTTCAGGAGTCTTTGATCCACTTCTTTAAAGAATGTTATAGGTATCCTTAGAGGGATTGCATTAAATCTGTATAATGCCTTGGGTACTGTTGCCATTTTAATTATGTTAATCCTGCCAATCCATGAGCAGGGAATATGTCTGCATTTCTGCATATCCTCTTTTATTTCTTGAAGCAGGATTTTGTATAAGTTCTTCACATCTTTAGGTAAGTTGATTCCAATATATATGAGTTTGTGTGACACTAATGTAAATGGGATTGTTTTTATATCCATTTCTTCTCTATCATTATTGGTGTATAAGAAGGCCATTGATTTTTGTGTGTAATTTTGTAACCTGCCACTTTGCTATATGAATCTATTGTTTCTAGAGAAATTTCGGTAGAGTTTGTAGGGTTTTCCAAATATATTATCATGTCATCTTCAAACAGTGAGAGCTTGACCTCTTCCTTTCCTATCTGGATACCCTTGATATCTTTTTCTTGCCTAATCGCTATGACAAGAACTTCCAGCACTATGTTGAATAGTAGTGGTGAGAGAGGGCAACCTTGTCTTGTACCAGATTTTAGAGGAAAGACTTTCAGTTTATCTCCATTGAGAATAATATTTGCCATTGGCTTGTGTAGATTGCCTCTACTATACTGAGAAAAGTTCCTTCTATTCCCATCTTGATGCGTTTTGTTTTGTTTTGTTTTTGTTTTTGTTTTTGCCACACCTGTTTGATGCTCAGGGGTTACTCCTGGCTAAGCACTCAGAAATCACCCCTGGCTTGGGGGGACCATATGGGACACCAGGGGATGGAATCACGGTCCTTCCTTGGCTAGCATTTGCAAGGCAGACACCTTACCTCTAGTGCCACCTTACTGGCCCCGATGAGTTATTTTTTAATCAAGAATGGGTGTTGGACCTTATCAAATGCTTTCTCTGCATCTCTTGATATGATTATATGGATTTACTTTTCTTTTTATTGATATTATGTATTATGTTGATTGATTTATGTATGTTAAACCATCCTTGCATTCCTGGGATGAAACCTGCTTGGTTGTGGTGAATGACCTTCTTGATGAGGCATTGGATCCTGTTTGCCAGAATTTGGTTGAGGATCTTTGCATCTGTGTTCATCAGGGATATGGGTCTGTAGTTCTCTCTTTTGCAGCATCTCTGTCTGATTTTGGTATCAAGGTGATGTTAGCTTCATAAAAACTATTTGAGAGTGTTCCTGATTCTTAAATTTTATGAAAGAACCTGCAGAGGATTGGTAGAATTTCCTCTTGAAAGGTTTGAAAGAATTCGTTAGTGAATCCATCTGGGCCTGGGCTTTTGCTTTAATCTTTATTTCCTCATTAATGATGTGTCTGTTTAAATATGCAAGGTCATCCTGGTTTAACCGTGGAAGATTATAAGAGTCCAAGAATTTATCCATTTCCTCGAAGTTTCATGTTTCGTGGCATAGAGTTTCTCAAAAGTCTCTGATTACCCTTTGAACTCTGCAGTCTCTGTGGTAATCTCTCCCTTTTCATTCTTATCCAGTGTATTAGATTTCTCTCTCCAGTTGTTTGTTTTGCTAGTGATTTAGCGATCTTGCTTATTTTTTTCATTTTTTATTAATTTTTTATTTTTAATTATGAGAACAAAGATGCAATCTTGTTTATTTTTCTAAAGAACAAACTTTTGCTTTAGTTAACCTTTTGAATTGTTTATGGGATTTCCATCTCATTGATTTCTGCTCTAATCTTTGTTATTTTTATTTTTATTTTTTTGGTTTTTGGGTCACAGTTTTTGGCAGTGCTCAGGAGTTACTCCTGACTCCATGCTCAGAAATTGCTCCTGGCAGGCACGGGGGACCATATGGGGCACCGGGATTCGAACCGATGACCATTTGCATGAAAGGCAAACACCTTACCTCCATGCTATCTCCCGGGCCCCTAATCTTTGTTATTTTAAAGGATATTTTCAAGGTCATTATCTGGATTCAAATTGACCATAGTGATGAATGTTTGATGAAATTAATATAAACTGCCTGCAAAGAGTACAGTGGGCAGGACATTTGCTTTGCATGCTGTAAACTGGGGTTCTATCGTGGAAACACCAATAAGGGCCTCTAAGCACTGCCAGGAATGATCTGTGACTGCAGAACCAGAAGTAAACCAAGAACATCTCTGGGTATGGTCCCTAAGCAAACAAATAAATCATTATAATTGAACAGTTTTCAAACAAATCTTCCTAAACCTCAAGAAAATCCAGCCCCCTTAGTTTCATTCAACTCCTTCATTTATTTCCCTGTCAGTTCCTTCATTTTCTCCATCTTCAAAAAGCTCAGAATTTGTATCTTAAAAGAACCTGTTCTTCAGGCCATTTTTTGGATTGGACCATTTTTTTCTTAAATTTTATTATTTCCCCAATCTTAATACCAGTCCTTCCTCCATCTATCTGGCTAGGACAATCTCCCACAAATGTTACTTGGGGGAACACCAGGAGGCCTATGACTTTGGGGAACCATCTAAATCACCTTCAAAAAATCTACTAACATTCAAGGTTCCAACCTTTACCAAGGTAGATGTACTTTGTACTTGATGTCTCTCTTAAGTTGTACTTCTTGTGTACAAAATGCAAGGACTAATTTACATTTTACAGAGCATAGAGAAAAATCAAAGCTCAATGACGACTCACAGTAGGGTAGACTCCTGGTTCTACACAGGATTCACTCCTGGCACTGCAGGGTATCAAATCTGGGTAAGCAATGCTAGGGCAAGCACCACAACTCACTATATTACCTCTCCAGCTCCTATTTTACATTTTTGAAAAATGTTGCATAAATGAGGCTCACCTGCTGTGAGCTTTAACAACTCTTATCGATCTGCCACACAACTTTTATTTCTTGGTATTATTACCATGAAGTTTCATTTCTACTTTTGTTGGAAGGCTGAGGAATGAGAGATACGTAAAAAGAAGAGAAAGAACTTTATTGGCAACCTGTTATCAGGTTAGATGATGAACTCACCCTCACAACAACCATCTTGTTTGCATGAACACAGAAAGTTTTTTTCTTTGTTTGTTTGTGGGCTACACCAGATGATACTTAGGGCTTACTCCTAGCTCTGTGCACAAGGGACACTCCTGGAAGGCCTCCTGGGGATCAAACCCAGGTCTTAAATATGCAAGGCAAATGCCTTACCTGCTGGTTTTGTTTTTTAAATAGAGAAAAAGACTAGAAAAGGAAAGGCAGGTTGCAAAAGAAATGAGCAGCAAGTTTTTTGCTGGACTGGTCTCTGGAAACATGCCTCATTTTATGTACAAACCTAAAAAAGTTTAAGAAGAGAAACATATACAAATCTTCTGGATTTAGGGGAGAGTAAGACTGTCCTTGGACCTATAGCAATAGTTCTATGATTAAGGCACTTGGCTTGTGTGGCCAACATGGTGTGATTTCCTACACCATATATAGTACCCTGAGATCTCCAGAAATAAGAGTACAAAGTCAGCAATAAGTCTTTAGCACTTCTGGGTGTGGCAAACAAACAAACCAAGGGTAGTGTTCTCTGGCCTGGTTTCAGTTGTCCTCCATCAAAGGCAACCATGTTACCTGTCTTTATCACTCTCTATACTTGATTTACTTATTCCATCTTTAAGCCAAGTTTTATAACAGTCTCCCATGTAGCCAGGAAGATCAAGTCATCTAACCAGGTTAAAATGCATAGACTCAGTTTCAGTTTAAAACTCCTTGGAAGATGATCTGTCCTGTCTAATTCTTACCTATTCAGTGCTTCCTGGATGCTTTGGAATCACCCAATCTTAATCTTACTAGTTCTGTTTTATTTCAATTTATTTATTTTTACTTTATTATTATGGGGCAAAGGGGAGTTGGGAACCACATCCAGCAAGATTCTGGGCTTGCTGTGCTATCACTTCGACCCCATGCTAGTTCTAATATGAGATCACTATGGTGCTCCCAAAAACTTCCTGGTGCCAACCCTAGTTCTCACATAACCTTTAGTTGTGGTGCTAGTGGGGAGTAAGGGGGAGTTACACAAATTTTGTTGCAGTATTTGGACACACATGGTTCTCTCTGTACTGAGACCACAGTCTATTGCAGCATAAAAGATCCTAAAGAGCAGAACTTCTGGAACCTCCCTTGGTGCGTGTGGGCAGGAGAGGGAATGAACTTTGAGGTGCCTCAGGCTTTCGAGGCAGCTGCTTTAGTCACTAAATTATCCCCTGAGCCAATAAAAAATACGTAAGCCATTATTGGGGTCCTACTTGAGGGTCCTCCTACATGAATTGTAAACATTTGTAGAAGCAAAAATAATCTCACCTTCTCTAAATCTTTCTTTCCTAACATCCATCTGCGTTCTCTTACAGTAGACACTACATTTAGTCAATACTGTCAGGCAACTGATTGGCACACTGAAAAAGGTTTCAAATGATGCAGCAGACCAAAGATATACTGGGTGTGTGTGTGAAAACAAAATAAAACAAAACCCTATGTAACTTGCCAAACAAAATACTACAGGAATATGGCCCTAAGGAAGGGATTACAATTGTGCAATATCACCAGGTTGAGCCCAGAACATACATATATGATAATTTAAAGAACCTACACGACTGAATAATCAAGATGGCCTGACCACAAAAATAATCGTCTCAACACCCTAATCCTTGTTTTACTGGCAGTTTGCTTAAATTCAATGGGCCAGAAAGACAGCACAGTGGGTACTTATACTTGCCTTGCAAGAACCTGACCCAAATTTAATTCCTGGCACCCCATATAGTCTCCTGAGAATTGCCAGAAGTGATCCCTAAGCACAGAGCCAGGAGTAATCTTTGAGCCTGACAGGTTTAGCCCAGAAGCCAAAAAAAAAAAAAAACAAAAAAAGGTATAACAGGGGAATTGTTGTAGACATCTTGCGTCCCAAGCAATTCTTGTGGGTCATAATCCTTTCACGGGAGAAAAAATGGGCAATATGAGCAGACAAATATGAAATATGAAATAATGATACCACACACAGTATGTGTGTGGTCAACATGTTTCTGGCAGAAGTGCGACAAGTTTAACTTTTTTGAGCAGGGAAATTTATAGGGGTAAAATTAGCCACAGGGGAAGAGTAATAGTAATCACAAAGCCTAGTACAACAAATAACAATACCTAAGTTATGGGTGTGACTATACAATTGTAAGTTACAAAAGAGGAGGTCACAGCTCAAGGTAACTCTTAGCAAGCTTGCTTTAAATGCAAAATCAGGATTAGGAAAAAATAGGAAATATCTAGAAACTTGGTCTTTCTAGACTGGACTCCTATTGTTTTTAGAGGTTAAAGGAGGGAGGAGCCAAATCCCTAAGAAAGAGTTTCCCTATTTCTAAAGGAGGGACAAAAGTCAAAATCTGTATTCTGGTTATGCCCTTGATTACCAGAAATTTCAGCTGCAAAAGACAAATTTGAAAAGGAGAGAAAATTTGTCTTTGCTTTTTTAGGGCTGACTAAATCCAGAAAAGGGGGTTCTCAAATAAACTTTTGGTGCTGGAATTTCTGGGCCAAATTATTTGAAAGAGACCAATATTTTTGCCTGATACATACAAAGGAGAGATAGTCAGATACTGACTGAAAATGTAATGCCAGGCATCTCTTTGGAAATTTCTCAACCATCCACGCAGAGGAAAAAGGCATCCACAGCGGGCCTTTTGAGGAACCCCATGGGGGTTAAATTATCTCTACCCACCAGGAAAATCTGAGGATGCATCTGGTGGACTGAGTTCCCCCTAACGACTTACGCATGCCCTGGCAGGGGAAGGTTTTTCTGCCTTTCTCTGGAATCCACTTTATAGAGACCTCTCCCATAACTCAGGAGCTACCCTGACTTCTTTCCCCTTTCTTTACCTCACTTAAAAAATATTTCTTAGCTTGTTTTTGTTGAAATCCTTCCTGAATTCAGTCATTTGACCACAAGTCCCTTGCTTTTGATTTTGATTGCTTGAGAACAAGAACATGAGTACTCACACTACTATAACCCAATCAGAAATCCAGTAGATTATCAATGTGAATCGACTGACTGGGCAACAAGTACCCACTCAGGCCAAGGAAATGTCAGTTGAAACCACAAAAGCATAAAACTATGCAGCAGAGACTCCTACTAAGAGATTAAGGATCTTTACCTTCTGGCAACAAAAGCAATGGAACTCCTCACAGTGTAGTTTCAAGAATACTCTGTGCTCAGTACTTAGCTGTAGGAGTTTTTTCCCAGCCTTTTTTTCTTTTCTACAAACATGTACTGTCTCCAGCAATGCCTCTCTCTGTCTCTCTCTGTCTCTCTCTGTCTCTTTCTGTCTCTGTCTCTCTGTCTCTGTCTCTGTCTCTGTCTGTCTGTCTGTCTGTCTGTCTCTCTCTCTCTCTCTCTCTCTCTCTCTCTCTCTCTCTCTCTCTTGGTTTTGGGTCACACCTGGTAGTGCTCAGGGGTTACTCCTGGCTCTCCACTCAGAAATCGGATGGCAGGCTCCGGGGACCAAATGGGATGCCAGGATTTGAACCATCGTCCTTCTGCATGCAAGGCAAATGCCTTACCTCCATTCTATCTCTCCGGCCCCACTGTCTCTTTCTTTTAATTAATTTTTTTACCTGTATCATTACAGTAAACCAGTAATAAATGGGGCAGGAATAATAGCACATTGGTAAGGCATTTGCTTTGCATGCAGCCAACCCATGACAGACCCCAGTTGGATTCCCGGCAACCCATATGGTCCCCCGAGCCTGTCAGGAGCGATTTCTGAACACAGAGTCAGGAGTAACACCTGAGAACCGCTGGGTGTGACCCCAAAACCAAATAAACAAAAATAAATAAATAAAAAAACAGTTCTTGCTTCAGCAGCACATATACTATAATTGGAATGATACAGAAAAGATTAGCATGGCACCTGAGCAAGGATGACACGCAAATTAGTGAAGCTTTCCTTTTTTTTGTTTTGTTTTGTTTTTAGGTCACACCCGGTAGCGCTCAGGGGTTACTCCTGGCTCTACGCTTAGGAATCGCCCCTGGCAGACATGGGGGACCATATGGGATGCTGGGATTCAAACCGTCGTCCTTGCATTCCATATTTTTATGCTAAAACAAAGTAATAAGTGCAGCATAAATTTAGGATGTAGGTTACTATAAAGCCTTCTCTTGTTTGGCCCCTGAAAGGAGCCTCAGTAGGCAACTGTGTAGCAAGAGAGGGCTTTATGGGGTCCTTCAATAGTCTCCCTTGGCAAAAACCTTATTCTGCTTTCCCACACTCAGCTGCAATAGTCCACTTACCTTGCATGTAACCAATCTGGGTTCGGTTTCTGGTAAACTATAGGCTTCCCTGAGTACAGCCAGGAGTACTTTCTGAATGGAGCCAGGAGCAATCCCTGAGTTACGCTGGACGTGGTTTAATAAGGAACAAATATCATTTTTATAACTGAAACCCAACCACAAACATGTTTGTAATCATGGTACTTAATAAAAAGGAAAAACAAAAAAATTACTTTTGGAGCAGGCAAAGGTGCTTGCCTTTGCACATGGCTGACATGGGTTTGATCCCTGGCATTTGATATAGTCCTCTAAGCACAGATTCAGGAGT
>PVKC010049344.1:0-10725 GCA_004027635.1 Crocidura indochinensis | reverse complement strand
AAAAAAAAAAAAAAAGAAATGTCTCCAAAATCAAGTTTAATAAATCATTCTCATGTTCACAAATTGTTCTGAATGAACATCAGCACAACGGAAATTCCTTATAGGAAGTATTGTTCCAAGATTCTAGAGGTCAAAGCTTTGACTAAGATGTGTAAAGGAATTAAAATTTTAGGTAGTCGCTGCATGGTTGCCTTTTTTTGGGGGATTTGGTTTTCCATTTTATGAGTCAACATGATAAAAGATATAGGCTTGTCTCCTTCAATAAAATACTTTATTTTTGAACCTTCTCTGTACAATCAGGCAATCCTGATAAAGTTTCAGTTTAGGTATATGGAAATCAATGCTGAAATAATATTTTATAACTTCAATTTTATAACTTTAAGTAAATATGGAAAGATAAAATGTTTCTTAATTAAGTAAAAGGAACAATAGCAAAGAAATAAATACCCAGTTGAGTTTTATGTAGACCAGACTCAGAAAGAGACAACAGAATTTAGGAATCCGTTTCAAATTTTGAGGTTAAGCACCAATAATAAAATTTGAGAAATTGGTGTTCTCATAGTGGTTTTTTCATCCATAAAACATCTATTGTCTTTTTGTCAAGAATCTGATCCCCAGTTAACTTTCCTCTTTACCAAACCATTAATTATTGTTGTCTTTGTCTCCATACTCATTGAACTTTTTTGCCTATTGTCAAACACAAAAATATGAATATATATATATATTGAAATGTGGTAAGTGAAGAAATACTTCACCAGAGAAGGAAACATTTTTCAGTGCTGTAAAAAAGGTATGTTTTATTAACTCTATTATTAAATGCTCAAGAATCTTGACAGCCTGTTTTTAAGACATTTAGTAGCTTGGAAATAGCCTTATTAGAATAGTAAAGCAATGGAAATTTGCACATTCTGTTTATCAGATTTTATAATTGAATTATATAAAATACTTTGTATATTTGGCACTAGAAAAGATTTATTTTCTGTGACATATAGCTATTAAATTTAGGTTATTAAATATAAGCTATGTTTTTATATGTCATATATATTTAATTTGCTACATACTGAGGATTAATATATTTTTAAACACAATATATTTCAATTATTTTTCTCTTAATAGCTTTACAATTTGATTATATACATATGTATATATATATATACTGCTCTTCTATGTTAACTGGATTTTTATTTGTTTAATTTGTAGAATGCTAGTCACTTCTTTTTTATGCATTAAGTGTTTATATATTGTACTATATCTCCTCTATTTCTGGAATGTATTATTTTTTATTTTATTGTTATATTTAGTAAGTTCTTTTTTTGTTTTTTGTTTTTGTTTTTGTTTCTGGGCCACACTGTTTGACGTTCAGGGTTTACTCCTGGTTATGCACTCAGAAATCGCTTCTGACTTGGGGGGAATATATGGGATGCCAGGGGATCGAACTGTGGTCCTTCCTAGGCTAGGGCTTGCAAGGCAATTGCCTTACATCAAGCACCACTGCTCTGGCCCTGCATATCTTAACTACAAATATAGAGTTCTTTATTTTACTGCGGTTAGACTTTTCTGACACATTAGAAAAGTTATTGTTATTGTTTTTATTGTTTTAGCTATTTCACAGAATTCTTATATTTTCTTATGATCTTTATTCCCTCCCCATGCCTATAAATTTTCCTGTAATTTTTTACTTTTCTCATTTTCTTTGGACTTGCTATTCCTCAAATATTTTAGCTTTATTACCATTATAACTTTTCATTTATTTCTATCATCTCCAACAGAAATTTTGGTTTCATTCTTGCTCTGGTATTTCCTTACTTTTTTTTTCAGAAATTTGCTCAGAAATTGCAATCACTTTACTAATCATTTTGCAGTCATCATTTTCTTTTTCTATAAGATATTTATTTCCTTCATGTTTCTAAAGATGTGTAATTTAGTAGATTAAATAAATTTTCTTTTTTTAACTGACTTTCTTTTTGCTTATTCTTACTCAGATGCCAATTTTCCAGACCTGTCATTTTTAGATATTTCATTTGTTTTATTAGCCTGGACTACTCTTCTCCGAAGTGCAGGTATTTTTATTTTTTGGCTCTAGAACCAAAGGAAGATTGATTTGCATAGTTAATAAGATTTGTTTCTAATAATGATTAGGAAAGTTGTACTTAGTATTTTTTCAAAGAAGATGCATCTCTGTCATTGTTCCTTAACATACAACTCTGATATTCAAGAAGTTGATGGCATGAGCTATATTGGCATGAGCAAGCACCCACCAGCTGAATCAAAAACACTACATTTTATAAAATAAAAGTTCTTACTATTTTGGAAGTTTAAAAAATTTTATTCTCTGTATATTTATTACAATTGATCATGAGTTCTATCAGGAACTTCAGAGAGACAAAAATCTCTTGTACATCCCAGTCCAGTGGGATGTACAATTTAGGTTACTTATCCCAACAACAAGAGGAAAAGAAAGGAATCTTAATATTTTTTATTTTTAAGTAAATCTTTGAGTGCTCACAATACTCTCCGGGTCCTCCATAAAAAACTTCTATCACTCTTACCATAGATCTTGAGCTAAATATGCTTCTGTTTAGGCACCCATCCTAAACTTTCTTATTGAGTAGCCACTATATTTGTGCAATGATTCATCTTCTGCCAATGGAGCATAGAATGCTATTGCCCATGCAGAATCTGGATGAGGGAATAGCAAAAACTTTGCCTATTAGTCATTTGGACCTTTATGCAGCTCTATAGTTCATTGTGCAACAAACAGATTTCTCAATAGTGCTGCCATGGACACTTTAGACTAGATATGTGAAGCATCTTTCATGTTGTAGCTTGTTCAGCATATCGTCTGGTTCCTGTCCACTAGTTATAAGTGACAATATCCTCATCCTTTCCAATAACTGCCAGCTAGACAACTGTTCTGCTTGTTTTATATGTTATAGGACTACTATAAACCCAATTCCTAGACATAAACCGCTCTTACGTATGTGGTAAAAGCTTTACAAAGTTTTAAAAAATGACTCCAACCTCTAGTCTCATGCAAGGCTGTTGATGCAGGGAGAAGGTAGATGAAATAGTTTGACAGTCACAGGGACATATAAGAGAGTTTTAGCTTACAGAGATGGGAGGTTTACAACCTTTCCATACATGCAATCTGGAAATTGGAAAGCACTTTCTTAAATAATTTTGGGTTCATTTTACAGTTAGAATCTTGGCTAGAGACTTGAGATGTTAATGAGACATGCTGTGATCTCTCAGGGTTATGTTCCAACCCTCCTCTTGACTCTATAAGGTTCCTGAAGTAGATACCTGTGAAAATACAAGCTATTTTACCAGCACTGACTTCCCATTGATTCAAGACTTTGTTGCTTTCATATTTTAATTTCCTTCTGTACATCGTTTTGTGTACCAGGGATAGAATCAAATTCTAAGGGAGCCTCCAATAACAACAGTATTCCACTCCCAGTTATGACAACCGAAAATGTCTCCAGGCGTTGCTAAATTGTCCCTGGTGAGCAAAACTGTTCCCCATTTCTTCTCATTAAGAACCACTGCTGCACAGTTTAAGTATATTTGTTTCCAGATGGCCAGAATGATTGTATTGTGAAAAAAAGCACTTGCTTTGTACATGACCAACTCAAGTTTGATGTCTATCATTCAAATTCAATACAGTTCTCCATCTCTGCCAGGTTTGATTCTTGAACACAGAGCAAGACTTGAGTACAGAGCAATGCTAGATGTACATCCTGAAAACAAACAAAAACAAATTTAAAAAGGAACATGCTTCATGGTTTTGAGAGATATCACAGAGGTTAAAGCACATTTATTTTTTGTGGGGGAGAGGGGCTCATGACTCACTAATATTAAACTTGGGCACCACAAACTATATAGATGTAATGAATACAACTGGAAGGGAGCAGAGATACACATAAGTTCCAAACACAAATGTGCTCATATCTCCCAACACCTCACACTTCCCTTCCAAATATATACTTCAATATCCCTATGGATTATATTAAGCTTTGTCCAAAACAGAAAGATGTCCTTTAATTTGATGTTTTTATACTGCTGTCATGTTTTTCTCTATCTTAATTAGACATTTTGTAGAATGTTCAATGGGATTGCATGCGTAATTACCATTTGGGGGTTTTAGGTTTTTTTTTTTAATTTGTCTATTTGGTGCTTCTTTTTGTTTGTTGATTAATCTGGCAATACTAATTGAGGACACAATATATGCCACTGTTTCTGCAAAATTCTGGGACAACAAACTGAGTACTTTAACTTTTGAAATTTAAAATACTTAGACAAATTCTTATTTTTAATCCTGAAAAATTTTAAAATCACATTTTTCTTATTCTCCTATGTTTTAACTATGTGTAAGACAATCAACCTTTCCATTTTAATTTTTTAATATCATTTACAATATATCCAAAAGGGAGCAAAGTATGGTAATGCTATTTCTTAATCTATTTTGAACCTGGAGCCTTAGTTCCTCCAGAACTTCTCAGGAGTTCATTAATGCAGGTTATTATCTTTGCAAAATATTCAACAAAATTCTTTTATTTGCTCATGACTTATGTTTTTTTCTTTTTCTTTTATGAAGACAAAGATGCAAAAATGGAAAAGGTGAAGTTGCAGTGGGAAGACAATCATCCATAAACAGAATTCTCAAAAGAAATCCCCTTGCTAACACCTTAATTTTGAATTTTCAGCCCCCAAAAAACATTAAAAAAATAAAACAAAACAAATGCACAATTATTTTGTCCCTCAAGTCCTCAGATTGTAGTATATTATAACATTTTTAGCAGTACACAAAGCAATCTAAAGCCACAAAATTTATGTAACTCTTTTAACATTAAAGTCTATAGTATTGTTGACACAGTTGATCATAATACATTATTTCATTAAGGATGCGTCAAAGGAGCACAGCAAAGATAGTGTTAGAGTGTCAATTGCTTGTATAGGTCCAGCAAAATATAGGAACATGGAACGGAAAAACCTTGGCCTAAATACAAGGAGACCTTATTCTTGAAGTTTTCTGACATAAGACCAACTCTACGCTCCAGGCATACTAGGTTGTCCAACCCAAGTCATTGTCTGTAGTGCCACTACACTTTTATTTTTCACACAGTCACTGTTGCTGTTGTCAGGTTTCTGTAGCTAAGGATCATGGAATATGTCCAATCCTACATCAAAATCAGGATGATGTGGAGCGTCCTTTAGTTTCACCTCACAATTAGAGGGTGTTGCAGAGAGCTCTGTCCTGAAAGCAGGTCGTTGTTGTTGTTAAGTCCTCTGGGTGCTACGGGAAGTCTGTTGAATAGGTCTGTGCCAGAGCAGTGGTAGGACCTTCCCTGGTATAGGATTTTTTTCAGGTGATGTACACAACCGTGGTTGTTTTCTAGATGTCATCTCTGGTTCAGGGGTAAATGGACAATGTTCTTCTGAGGCCTGAGCCAGGTCTTTATGACATTGTTCAGGGTGTAAGGTTCCACGCATTACAAGATTTGTGTATTCCCATTTCTATTAGATAAGTGTGTTTGTATATATAGTAATTTCCCATTTTAGTGTGTCTATGCAAAGGAAGAACAATGCCACATGGTGTGATTGGTGCCTATGGGGATGCTAGAAGAAGTCAGACAATCCTCTTGACTTGGTTCTAACATAAACTTTAAATGGGGAGGGACACTTCTAGAGGCTTCCTTATTAAACACATATCAAAGAGAAGGACAGACAAATATATAGAAGGGAAATTTTGAAATAGTTGGGTGTGGTGTTAAATTCAGTGAACCACTTTGATCTGTGATTTGACCTGTATGGTATTGAAGACAATTTTGGGGAAATAATGGTTGGTACTGAGGCAGTAAAGGACTAGAAATGAGCTTTGTAGGGCAGTGTCAAGGGCACAATACAAGATAGATATTATGCATATGTAAATTTTATGCATAGACTACTATACCCCCGAGTGGTATTTAAAATGGAGACCAATGAGAAAAAAATTGCCAGTGACTGCCCCAACACAGCCTAGTACAACATTTGCTGTCCCTGCTCCGCGTGCTGCTTCCCCTAGTGTAGGGAGAGGGTTGAAGCCTGAGGACCCCTATAGAGTCCACCTGGCACCCACTTCTGGCCACCTGGGCCAGCACCCAGGGAAGGCCTGGAGTCTTGGGGAGAAAGAGGATGATGGCTGGGGACCTGCTAAGCCTTCTAGCATCTCAAACCCCTGTACCTGGCAAGGTGGCCAAAAATGGGTGCCAGGTGGACTCTATAGGGATCCTCAGGCTTTCCACCCTCTCTCCCTACACTAGGAGGAAGGGAAAGAGGGAGAAGGGCAGGCAGATGACTGGCTTCCAGTTCCCTCTTTGATTCTGGAGGCTAGCTCTTGCTAGGTTTTACGTATGTTTTTAAATTGTTGTATCAGTACTGAATCTTCCCAGAGCCCCAGACCAACTCTTCAGTTCCTCTGTAATAAACCCAGATTAAACTCTCATAAATACTGGAAAATTGTACTTCTTTTAAGGCATAAAAATGAGAAAATATATAGTAAAATAAGGTATTTGTTTTATTCTCTTCAAGGAGAAAATAATATAAATAATATATCTCTTTTGCACTTGTATCTTTAACAAAGTATTTCATCACCATGTTTGGTAGTTATTCATTAAAACTCTGTCTTTCCTGCTAGACTATGAGAAACTAGATTTGTGATATAAGTTGATTTCCCTTTTCTAGAATTTTTAGTGTTTAAGAGATATTTTCTTCAGGACTCCTTTTGATTGCTGGTATGAATGTGAATTGGTCCAACCCTTCTTGAAAATAACAGAATTTTCTCAGAAAACTAGGAATTTAGTTTTCCTGTGATCTTTGGAATTTTTTTTTTTGAAAATCTTTGAATTTTCTGTTTCTTGATATCTATCCCAAGAGACCAATAATTCTATTCAGAAAAGACATTTGCACTTTTGTGTTTATTGTAGCACTATAAACTATTCACAAGAGACAATATCTAGAAACTATCAAGTGTCCAAAAATAGTGTACTGGACAAGCAAAGTATAATACAGATGCACAGTTGAATAGTTTAATCAGCTATATGAGAAGGTGAAATCAGACAATTTGTAACCTTGTGAATGAATCTAAAGAGTATTATTCTGCCGGGTGGTGGCGCTGGAGATAAGGTGCCTGCCTTGCCTGCGCTAACCTAGGTTGGACCGCGATTTCGATCCCCCGGTTCACCATATGGTCCCCCTTGCCTGCTAGGAGCTACTTCTGAGTGAATAGCCAGGAGTAACCCCTGAGGGTCACTGGGTGTGGCCCAAAAACCAAAAAAAAAGAAAAGAAAAAGAAAAAAAGAGTATCATCCTTAGTGTAGTAGTTAGAAGAAGAGGGACACAACAGAATGATCATTCTCATATGCGATATATAAATATAATCAGGGAATAACAAATGTTTGTAGACAGCATAAATTGAAAACTGCTCTTTAGTAGGAAGAATACCATGGGGACTGGTAAAGATGGGATTTGGACACTGTCACAATGGTGGAGGGAAGCAGTTATTTTCTTGAATGTTTTATGTATGAAACTATGTCAATAACAGTTTGTAAATCATGGTGCTTAAAATATGTTTTTATAAAAATGAGGAGAAAAGAGGATTCCTATAAAACTATATTAAAATACCAAAATTCTAGGAAAGTGTGAAAATAAATCAACACTTGGAGAAAACTGTGTTAATCTTATTTTTATGCATATTGATACTGAGGTTCCAAGATTTGAAATACTTGGAAACATGGTAAGATGCTTCAATAATAGCAAAAATAAAAAGAACCGAAAAGTAGGGACCTTAAGTTTACTTAAGATAAAATTGAAAAATTTTATAGTGTTAAATGGTGCTAACAATATTTTAGAAAATAATTTATCTTTTATTTTAATTTTGTTCTGCCTTTTTTTTTTGCCAATCCTTAGGGTTTGATAGAGAGACTTGGTCCCAGTGTGATTATTAAACATTTGGTTAAAAAAAAAAGAAAATTGATTTCATTATTTTATGTTTTTCAAATCAAGATTCAATGCTTAAGGTATTTGGAGGATATACTGTAGTTTTATCTGGTTCAGTAAAAACAATAAGCTTTTTATAATTTTTCCTTAATAATAACCAAGAAATAAACCTTTCTTTTAAAACTTAAAACTCCTTAGAATACTTTTAATGAAAGCCTAACCAGAATATATATTATGCAAGAATCTGAGGGGCACTCTCACAATATTCCTGTAACAATTCTTTGCTGGATCCAGAAACATGATTTTTCTGTCATTTTTTTTTGAGATTAGTTTGCTCTGGATCCATTTATCTTTCTATTCAGGTGCAGCAAGACCTGATAGAGAAGAGAATATGCTAGGCATGGAAACAATATTAAAAAAAAAGTACCTTTCAGAAATAGCAGAGCAGTTTCAACTTTAACAATATTTTTCAATTCCAAATATCTTATTTTAAAACTTCTGTGTTATTTTGATATTACTCATAAACCATTCAGTTCCTAAAATAACTAAATCCACAAATTGGTAGTGTAGTTAGGGCAATATCTAAAAGGAAGACCATAGATTACTACTAGCAGTTGTTTTTAAAGTAAATAGTTATTTTTCTTTTTCTTACTTATCCATAACTTGTTCTTTATCAAAGAAATGTAAATGTTGGCTTTCAAAGTCTGTATAAAATAAAGAGAACTTAGAACATCAATCCTCATAGTTGGCATAGTGACTTTTAATTATAGGTAACTAATTAGCATCATTTCTAGTTCAGATAATATAACCTATAAGCTACATCTTTTTATTAAATTGATTTAGACACCTGAGGTTATTTTGCTTTAGAAAAGAAAATTTGAAAAATTATTCCTTAATTTGCAGTGTAATGAAGTGCTTTCATTTTAAAAAATTATTTAAGTTTATGTTTCTTTAATGTACAACATTGTTAATGAGAGTTTCATGCATACAAATTCTAACAGCATACCCTTTCTTGCCTTCAACTATTGCTTTTAAATAAACTTATCTAAGAATGTTAAATTTTATCACATTGAAAAATAATTGAATATTGTCATACAAATTTAAAGTGAATTGGATAGAATAACATCTGTGAAGGTAAAGTCAAGAAAATAATATTTATTTCAATATACTGGTACATGCTTTATATTATATGTAGTGTGTTGCAAAGTCATAAACACAGAACTGTAAATTAAGTTATAAGCATGGCGTGCATGGAAAGTGAAATACATTTTATTTAAAATGCACAAACTAGGGTTCAAGGATATAGATGAAATGATAGAGTACTTCTCACTCATGTTTGATTGCCGGAATATGTGTCACTAGATTTTATGACTCCTCAATTCAGAACAGCAGATATGATTCCTACAATTTAAAAAGTAGCACAAGTTCACATATTCAATGTTGTTTGTCTGTTTTTCCAAAACAACAACAACAACAAAATTCTAACATATTAGAAAATTTTGACAATTAAAGAGAAGACATGAGTTAAATACTTAAAAATTTTAGAAAAGAACAAAACATAAAGTACATGGTCTATATTTGGTATTGTACATAACTATTTGTTATCAACTTGAGAATCTAGTTGTATTAAATTAATATTGAACACTATTGCACATATATATGTATATATGAATTTACAACAAAATTCATTAATGTATAATGAATATAGTATTTTTTCCAGTAGAAAGCTGCACATTGCTAACCAAGAATAGGAACACCTCCCCTTACTCTTACTTTTCCTTTGCACAAAGAATATGATGCATCATGCTAAGTGGTTCAAGAAGAATAGGTAAATTCTTATGGTTGTAGGTAAGTGTAGTTTTAAAGGAAGCAAATCCATAAATTGTAGACGAAAAGAAATAGAAATTCATCTACATTAAATATTCATTGACTAGCTTTATTGAGGGCCAGTCTAAGAAAGTGGGATTAAAATATTGCCAGAATTAAAGATCTGTATTTGTCTGGTTTAGTCATTGACATTTTCTGAGCAATGATGAGCCTGGATGATATCTATGTTTAAAATCTCACTGCAAAAAGAAATAATTTTTACAGATTTTCTTTTTGCTGTATTTATATTCCTTCCTTACCTCTTTCCTCCCTTTCTTCCCTCCCTCCAGTCCTCTCTCCCTCTCATCTTTTATCCTTCCTCCCTTTTCCCCCTCCCTCAAATGAGTGCAAGGCAAATGATATTTAACCTTTGTATTATATTATCATGATTAATTTAAAGACTTTATAACTTATTATGGATTTAGAATATTCAACTATATGTGACATCTTTATTAACTTTATAATGCCAAATACATTTTCTTCATGATTTATTTTAAGAAAATATATTGAAAATGGTAGGGCATATCTACAACATATAATTTGGTAGGACATATTATCTACAATATACAATAATTATAAGTGCATGTTGAGATTATTAGTGCAAGCCAACTCAATTTAAGAAAATAGCAACTGGTTTTATTGTAAAGTTTATTAGGTCCTGGAACACAGTAGAAATGATTTATTTAGCTTATAGGCTTTAATTTTTGTTTTTTATCCTATCACTTATCTTTCCCCAAATCTTTTCTACTTGTTTCTTCTTTATTTTATATCTTTTTTCAATGTGTCCAAACATCCTATTTTGGTTTTATTTATTTTATTTATCTGTGATCTTAAGTATCTCAAACATATCTATGACTTTAAATATCCATGTGCAGATAAAAA
>PVKC010049343.1:0-10726 GCA_004027635.1 Crocidura indochinensis | reverse complement strand
AGAAAGAAAGAAAGAAAGAAAGAAAGAAAGAAAGAAAGAAAGAAAGAAAGAAAGAAAGAAAGAAAGAAAGAAAGAAAGAAAGAAAGAAAGAAAGAAAGAAAGAAAGAAAGAAAGAAAGAAAGAGTATGTGACGAGCAAATTTATGAAAATTCTTGTATCTCCAGTGAGATCATTAATTCATTGTCAGAAAATTTAGTAAACTCTTGTTGCTAATTGACCATTCTGTTCCTTTATTTGTTTCTAAGCATTAAGTGGCTTCAGATATACTTTGGCATCTAAATTGTTGTGTTCCTATGGAAATGACTGTGTAAAACAAAAATGGAGTTGTTGAACAGCAGCAAATGCAACCACACAGTTCAGGAATTCCAAGCACTAGTGATGATACAGCAGATTTTCAGAGATACGTTTTATTGGCTTCTAGAACTTCTAGAAGTACTAGGAGGTAGGGAGAAGGTGTACACCACATTCACCTAAAAATAAGTCCTGGTAATAATAGTTCAAATGCTACATACCTGGAGTTTGGTCAGATTGGTGTCTCTACAGAATGCTATAAAGAAGTGGTGAAGGAAGACCATTGGTGAAATGGAGCTTGTGGGTGATAGGTTCAGCATTCATGGCTTCAGCAGGGCAGGGACTTGGTCCACTCTCTCCTGAGATTTCCAGATTTCAACTCTATGCTTGTTATACCCATAACTTTTCATGACTTGATTTACATTTCTTTCAAGAACAGAGTGAGTTTATGGAACTGGCCAGATACAGGCATGACAAGTGTGTTTATGGTCATAATTTCTGTTATCAGAGCTTCTGGAAGTATAAGAAGGTGAATTTCCCAAACTCACTTTAGCAAAAGTGCTAGTGATATCAGCCCAAATACAGGTATATCTTGAGTTTGGGTCTTATTGGTATCTCTGCAGAGAATCATAGAGGAGCAGTGAAGTGCAGCTATTGGTGAAGCAGTGATTATGGATGACGGGTGCAGCAGGCATGGCTTAGGCAGAGCAGGGACATGGCCTACCCTCTCTCCTCTCAAGATTTACAGCTTCCAGTTAGTTGCATGGCCCAGGAAAGCCATAATTTTACTTGACTTTGTTTACATCTCTTTCAAGAAAAGAGTGAGTTCTCAATCACTTTTATTTACACTGAAAGAAAGTTTAGCGATCAGACAAACTGGTTCGCATGTGTCTGTACACACACACACACACACACACACACACACACACACACATACACACACATACACACAGTCTACTACAATCAAGGCTGAGTCTTCCTGTGTACTTAAATTCCTCACTTAAGCAATGTGAAATGTCCCATGATAAAGGGCCAAATTCTTATTCATAAAACTGAGAAACAATTGTGCTATTATTATACAGTAGTAAAATCTACAGAGTATTAAATCAATATCAGTAAAATGTGTAAACTGCTGGTTTCAAACAAAAATACGTTTTCTCCATTGGCAGAGTTGCCTTATAAACTAATAGATTTGATTTGTAATACTGGTTGGAGGTGCACCATACATAATAAACACCAGAAAAAATAAAGACATCAGAAAGAATAAAGCTGGGAAGACTGGGGCTTGAGAAATAAGAAAAGAAAAAAATTCATAAGGAGAATGCTTGTTCTGATTTTTTATGATTTTTTAAAAAGATTTTGAGGTATTATAGGACTATGGAAGCCCTTGCTTTATAGTTGCAGAACTACTACACCAAATCCTCCACCAGTATTTCAAATTTATGATTTCTATGCTAAACTTTAAACAGATCAAAGTTCTTCTAAACCAGTCTGAAATGTCTTGCTTAAATTCCCAAGGAAAGTTACTATTTGTCTTATTGCTCACCCCATCCATAGGTTGATGTCTTGTTTTCCCTGTGATGGTATTAATAATTGGGGATCTTGGGGTTTGGGGGAGGTAATTTGGCCATGTGGGAAATTAGTGTCTCACAACTCCACACATTATTTAAGAATTTTGAGACATAGCCTCATCTGTATACCTCGTGAAGCAAACAAACCAATCATGAAAAAGTAAAGCTCCCACTCTGTCTCTTTAAGTTTTTATTAAACCTCTTTTTTTAGTAATAACTTTATTTAAACATCGTGATTACAAACATGATGGTAGTTGGGTTTGAGTCATAAAAAGAACACCCCTTCACCAGTGTGACTTTCCCATCACCAATACCCCCAACTCTTCCCTCCCCCACACCACGCCTGTATTTGAGACATGATTTCTACATCCCTCATCAATGACATTGTTATGATAGTTCTCAGTGTAGTTATTTCTCTAACTGTACTCACCACTCTTTGTGGTGAGCTTCATATCTTGAGCTGGTCCTTCTGGCCCTAATCTCTGGGAATTATTCCAATGTCTTTCATTTTTCTTAAAACCCATAGGTAAGGGGGCCAGGTGGTGGCGCTGGAGGCAAGGTGCCTGCACTAACCTAGGACGGACTGCAGTTCGATCCCCCGGTTCCCCATATGGTCCCCATTGCCTGCCAGGAGCGACTTCTGAGCAAATAGCCAGGAGTAACCCCTGAGCATCACTGGGTGTGACCCAAAAAAAAAAACCCATAGGTAAGTAATATTATTGTGTGTCTATCTCTCTTCCTCTGACTTATTTCACTCAGCATAATAGATTCCATGTACATCCACATATAGGAAAATTTCATGACTTCATCGCTCCTGATGGCTGCATAATATTCCATTGTGTATATGTACCACAGTTTTGTTAGCCATTAATCTGTTGAACTACATCTTGGTTGTTTCCAGAGTCTGGCTATTGTTAATAGTGCTGCAATGAATATAGGTGTGAGGAAGGAATTTTTGTATTGTGTTTTTGAGTTCCTAAGGTATATCTCTAAAGTGATATAGCTGGGTCAAATTGGAGTCAATTTCCGGGGGAGGGGGGGTTGAGCAATCTCCATATTGTTTCCTATAAGGACTGGGCTAGATGGCATTCCCACCAGCAGTGAATGAGAATTCCTTTCTCCCCACATTCCCACCAGCCCTGATTGTTCTTGCTCTTTGTGAGGTGTGCCAGTCTCTGAGGTGTGAGATGGTACCTCACTGTTGTTTTGATTTGCATCTCCCTGGTTATTAGTGACATGGAGCATTTTTTCATGTGCCTTTTGGTTATTTGTATTTCTTCTTTGAGAAAGTGTCTGTTCATTTCTTCTTCCCATTTTGTGGGGTTTTATGTTTTATTTTCTTGTTCAGTTCTTTTGGTAACTTGTGTATCTTAAGTATTACTCCCTTAGTTGATGAGTATTGGGTGAATAGCTTCTCCTATTCTTTGGGGGCTTTTGTATCTTAGGCTTTATATCCTTTGAGGTGCAGAAGCTTCTCAGCTTAATATAGTCCCTTTTGTGTATCTCTGCTTTGACTTATTTGCAAAGTGCTTTTCCTTCCTTAAATATCTTTAGTTTCAATGTAAAAGAGTGTTTTAGCTATGTGTTGTACTATATACCTTATGGTTTCAAGTCTGATATCAAGGTCTTTAATACATTTGCATCTGACCTTTGTGCAGGGTGCTAGATGAAGGTATGAGTTCGTTTTTTGCAAGTGGCTGACCAGTTGTGCCAACACCACTTGTTGAAGAGGCTTTCTTTGCTCCATTTTGCATTTCTTGCCCCTTTATCAAAGATTAGTTGATTGTATATCTGGGGAGCATTCTCTAAATACTATCCCACTGATCTGAAGGTCTGTCTTTATTCCAATACTATGTTGTTTTAATGACTATAGCTTTGTAATACAGTTTAAATTTGAGAAAAGTGATGCCTCCCATATTCCTTTTTCCAAGGATTGCTCTAGCTATTCTTGGGTGTTTATTGTTACAGATGAATGTAAGGAGTGTTTGATCCACTTCTTTAAAGAATGTCATGGGTATCCTTAGAGGGATTGCATTAAATCTGTACAATGCCTTGGGGAGTGTTGCCATTTTAATTATGTTAATCCTGCCAATCAATAAGCAGGATATGTGTCTCCATTTCTATGTGTCCTATTTTATTTCTTGAAACAGGGTTTTGTAATTTTCTTTGTATAAGTCCTTCATGTCTTTAAGTTGACTCCAAGATATCTGAGTTTTGGGGACACTAATGCAAATGGGATTATTTTTTTAATGTCCATTTTTTCTCTATCATTTGTGTATAAGAAGGCCATTAATTTTTGCATGTTAATTTTGTATCCTGCCACTTTGCTATATGAATCTATTATTTCTAGAAGCTTTTTGTAGAGTCTTTAGGTTTTTCTAAATATAGTATGTTATCTGCAAATAGTGAGAGCTTAACTTCTTCCTTTCCTATCTGAATGTCCTTCAAATCTTTTTCTTGTCTAATCATTGTGGCAAGGACTTCCAGAACTATGTTGAATAGTAGTGGTGAGAGAGGGCAGCCTTGTCTTGTACCAGATTTTAGAAGATAGACTTTTAGTTTATCTCCATATAGGATAATATTTGCCATTGACTTGTGGTATATGACCTTGATTATATTGAGAAAAGATCCTTTCATTCCCTTCTCTCTTTTTTTTTGTTTTGTTTTGTTTGGGAGTCACATCTGGCAGTGCTCAGGTGTTACTCGTGGCTCTATGCTCAGAAATTGCTCCTGGCAGGCTTGAAGGACCACATGGGATGCTGAGATTCAAACCACTGTCCTTCTGCATGCAAGGCAAATGCTCCACCTCCATGCCATCTCTTCAGCCCCTCCATTCCTATTCTAATGAGAGTTTTTATCAAGAATGGATGTTGGACCTTATCAAATGCTTTCTCTACATCTATTGGTATGATCATATGGTTTGTTGTTGTTGTTGTTATATGGTGTATTATGTTGATTGATTTGTGTATGTTAAACCATCCTTGCATTGCTGTAATAAATCCCACTTGGTCGTAGTGTATGACCTTCTTGATGAGGCATCGGATCCTATTTGCCAGAATTTTGTTGAGGATCTTTGCATCTCTGTTCAGGGATATTGGTCTGCAATTTTCTTTTTTTGGATCATCTCTGTCTGGTTTTGGTATCAAGGTTTCATACAATCTATTTGGGAGTGTTCCTGATTCTTCAATTTCATGAAAGAGGCTGAAGAGGATTGGTAGAAGTTCCTCTTGAAAGGTTTAATAGAATTTGTTAATGAATCCATCTGGGCCTGGAATATTGTTTTTGGAAAGATTTTTGTTTTGTTTTGGTTTTTGGTTTTTGGGCCACACCCGGCAGTGCTCAGGGGTTACTCCTGGCTGTCTGCTCAGAAATAGCTCCTGGCAGGCACAGGGGACCATATGGGACACCGGGGTTCGAACCAACCACCTTTGGTTCTGAATCGGCTGCTTGCAAGGCAAACGCCACTGTGCTATATCTCCGGGCCCTAAATACAATTTTTGTTTTGGTTTGGTTTGGTTTTTGGAGTTTGGAAAGATTTTTTATTACTTTTTTAATTTCCTCACTAGTGATTGGTTTACTTAGATATGCTAGATCATCCTGCTTTAACTGTGGAAGATTGTAGGAGTCCAAGAATTTATGCATTTCTTCCAGGTTTTTATGTTTCATTGCAGAGTTTCTCCAAATAATCTCTGATTACCATTTGAATCTCTGCAGTATCTGTTGTGATCTCCCCCTTTCATTCCTAATCTGGTTTATTAGATTTCTCTCTTCATTTCTTTGTGAGTTTTACTAGTGGTTTATCAATCTTGGGTTTTTTTGTTGTTGTTGTTTTTTGTTTGTTTGTTTTCAAAGAATCAACTTTTGCTTTTGCTGACCTTTCAGATTGTTCTTTGGATTGCCATTTCATTGATTTCTGCTTTCAGCCTTGTTATTTTCTTCTGCCTACCTATTTTTGATACCTTTTGTTGACCATTTTATAATTTTAAAAGCTGTGTTATTAATCTTTTTGTATAAACCCCTTCTTCCTTTCTGATGTATGCTTGCAAGGCTATAAATTTACCTCTTAGTACTGCTTTTATTGTGTCCCATAAATTCTGACAATTTGTGTCTTCATTTTCATTTGTTTCCAGGAATGTTTTGAATTTCCTTTTTTTAATCTCTGATCCACTGTTGTTCACTAGTGAGCTGTTTAGTTTCCATGTGTAAAAGATTTTCTCCTGTGTTTTTTTTGTAGTTCACTTTTCATTTCAGTGCCTTGTGATTAACAAAGGTTGTTTGTACCATTTCTACCCTCTTGACTTTATGGTGATATGTTTTATGGACCAGCATGTAGTCTATCCTGGAGAATGACCCATGTGCATTGGAGAAGAATATTTATCCAGTTTTCTGGGAATGGAGTGCCATATATATCCCTAGAAAAGTGGATACACATTCTTCTCCAATATATATATATATATATATATATTTCTCCCATTTCTTTTTTCAGAGTTAGTATATCTTGTTGGGTTTTAAAATTGTTGACCTATTAAGGAGTGTCAGGGTAGTGTTGATATCTCTCACTACTCTTGTGTTGTTATTGTTGTTATTGATGTCTTCTTTCAGGTTTGTCAAGTTGTATTAAATATTTTGCCAATCCATCATTGAGTGTATATATGTTTAGAAGTGTGGTTTCTTCTTGTTATACATATTCTTTAATTAGTACAAAATGATCATCTTTGTCCCTTATAAATTTTTTGAGTGTAAAGTTCATTTCATATGATATTAATATGGCCACTCCATATTTTTAAGAGTTTGTTTGGTCGGATGATTTTCTTTCAACCTTTAATTTTGAGTCTATGCTTGTTCTGATTATTCAGGTGTGTTTCTTATATGCAGCAAAACTTTGGGTTCTGGGTCCAGAGAGATAGAAAGGAGGTAGGGCGTTTGTCTTCCATGCAGAAGGATGGTGATTTGAATCCTGGCATCCCATATAGTCCCCCGGGGCTACCAGGAATGATTTCTGAGAGTATAGCCAGGAGTAACCCCTGAGCGCTGCCAGGTGTGAAACAAAAAAAAAAAAAAAAAACAGAACAAAAAAAAAAAAACTTTGGGTTCTATATTTTTTTTTTTGGTTTTTGGGCCACACCCAGTGATGCTCAGGGGTTACTCCTATCTATTTGCTCAGAAGTCACTCTTACAGGCACGGGTGACCATCTGGGGAACCGGGGGATCGAACCGCGGTCCGTCCTAGGTTAGCACAGGCAAGGCAGGCACCTTACCTCCAGTGCCACCGCCCGGCCCCCTTGGTTCTGTACTTTTATCCATCTCCCCTCTGTGTCTCTTTTGTGGTTTTTGTGGTTTTTGGGTCACACCCGGCAGTGCTCAGGGGTTACTCCTGGCTCCATGCTCAGAAATCGCTCCTGGCAGGCACGGGGGACCATATGGAGCACTGGGATTCGAACCGATGACCTTTTGCATGAAGGCAAACGCCTTACCTCCATGCTATCTCCCGGGCCCCCCCTCTGTGTCTCTTAACAGGTGCATTTAGTTCATTGATGATGTTGAAAGAGATAAATGTCATGGATTTAGTGTCATCTTTGTGTAGAAGTTTGGTGTGTCTGTTGGTCTTTCTTTTCTCAAAGAAAGAAAGCTTTTCAGCTTTTCTTTTAGGGTTGGTTTTGAATCTATAAAGTTTCTGAGGTTTTGTTTATGAAGTCATGTATACTTCCTTCAAACCTGAAAGTGCGTCTGACTGGGTGTAGTAGTCTAGGCGATACATTCCTTTCGTTGAGCTTTGTCACTATATCCCACCACTGCCTTCTGGCCTTGAGTGTTTCTTGTGACATTTCTGCTATAAATCTTAAGGATGCTCCTTTGAATGTAATTTCCCTTTTTATCTTAATGCTTTTAGTATTGTATCCCTATCTGTGGGATTCATTATTGTGACTAGGATGTGTCTTGGGGTGCTTTTCTTTGGGTCTCTTTTAGCAGGTACTCTTCAGCATGTAGGGTTCTTCATTGCATGTAGTTTTAGCTCTGGGAATTTTTGTGTAATGATATCCTTGACTGCTATTCTTCCTGGAGATATTCTTCCTGGGTTTTTGGGACTCCAATGATTCTTATGTTGTTTCTGTTGAATTTATAGAACACTTCTATTTTTTCTGTTCACAATCGTTCCATGGCTGCACTCTTCTGGCTCCACCCTTTGTGGATGGAGACAAGCCAAACTGTGCTGGGCACTTCAGAGCTTTTGATACTGGGGTCTTTGGTTGTTGCTGTCACTCACGGGAATCCTAAAACCTATTTTAAGGGGCGGGAATGATATTATAAAGGTAGGGCATTTGTCTTGCACGTGGACAAACCTGGGTTTGATTCCCGATGTCCCCAAGCCACATGCGATTTCTTAGCAAATATCCAGGAGTAACCCTTGAGTGTCACCGGGTATGGCCCAAAACCAAAAACAAAAAACAAAAAACAAAAAAAAAACAATTTTTTAATTGGCTGAAACATATTATTTGGACCATGTTTGGATTGCAGCACCTCTCTGTCTCTCTCTCATTCTATCTCTCTATATTTCTCTTCTCCTCCTCCTCCTTTTGCCTCTGTGTTGACCTGTCCATGTGGCTGGCCTCTTCTGGTAGAGGCTTTAGCATCTCCAGTATCATATTCTGAGGAGTGACAAAAAATATTTTGATTCCCAATCATTAAAAACACTTTCATGACTGTGTGCCCTTGAACACAGTCCAAGAGGACAGAGCTTAACTGATATGAAGATCCTTGAATGAAATATGCTGATTGGCTAGGGAGTCCTTACTCCCAACTTATCACTGTGAGCCCAGATCAAATATACAAGTAAGGAAGCGGTGCAAAGGAGTTGATGAGAGTCTATTTTCTGTATTCTTACCAAATCCTCCTTTATAGAAAATTAGTCAATGTGAGACCATTTATACCATGGAAATTGGTGACACTACAAATCTGGACTTTTCCTTTTAACTTTGAGTTCATTCTTAAATATTTACCAGGAAGCTACAAACACAAGTAATATAGCATAAAATCTTACCAGCCCATAATTGACCCCATCAATGTTCAAACATTTATGCTTCTATGAAAGCTATATTGAAAGTTGCTATTGGGAGCACAACCCTCTCCATTGCTTGCTCTGAGTGTCACTGCTATCATCTTGGAGTTGTATTTTTTTCCATTTACCAATAGAATCCTTAATCCTCCTATAAAATATGATTCACATAATGAATACAGGTATTCACCCACTGCTGAAATCCAAAAGCAATTAGCCTTTTTGTTTATTTCATGTGGGAGTTAGACTAAAAGCTAAATGAATGTACACAAAAAAGAGCCAGGCAGTATTCCAAATGTTTGAATGATGTACTAATTAAATTGTATAACAGCTCTGCTATCTTTATACATACACTTTATTACAGGTTGGGGAATCAGCCAGACCTTCCAAATCATCCTTCAACAGAGCACTTTTTTAAAACTAGAGAAATGTACAGGGTAAGGCTTTTAAAGAAAGATTTAACTGCACATTCAGAAAGAACAGGTAAGACTCTGGATAAAATTTGAAAAATCTCTGTGAATTTTTCTCTTCCTTCTGCTATAATATGATCTTATTCACTAAATATAAAGAATGAGTTTTGGAGTAGATGCTGGGAATAATACAAAATTAATAAGACCTGAACCAAGCCTTCTAAAAGCCCTCAAATAGTCACAATATGGCAGAAAAAATGACTACTTACAAGAAAAAATATTTCTAAATATGTACTATATGTTTTATGTGGAGAGAAGGAAGGTTTTATTACTATCTAGTTGTTAGAACCAGAAATTTCTAGCCCACAAGGACCTTTTATGAGTCATGGCCTAAATTTAGGAACATGGGAAACATCTTTAAACAAAGTTAAGATATTTGCTTTCAGAAGAGGATAGTACTAAATGAGACAGTGTCAAAAGAACACTAAAAGTACATGGACATGCAAATAAAAATGTATCACAAAAGAAGAGAATCTAAAAAACAGGTGAGAAACAAGCAGTTCAGGAAAAGGAAAATTAAGAAGAATAAATTCAATACAAGTATAAACTACAGGGGCCAGATCAGTGGCGAAAGTGGTAGGGTGTTTAAACTTGAACATGGTAACCTAGAACAGACCGTGGTTCAATCCCCGGGAGTCCCATATGGTCCCCAAGCTAGGAGTGATTTAAGAGTGCATAGCCAGGAGTAACCCCTGAGCATCACCAGGTGTAGCCCAAAAACAAACCAACAAAAAAGTATAAACTACATTCAAAAAATGCACTCATTTAATCTATTTATGAAAAATAATTCTCAGAAGGTCAGAGATATAATACAGTGGGTAGCACACTAACCTTATGTTTAGTCAACCAGAGTTAACTCCTATAATTCATATGGTCTCCTGGACACTATTAGGTGTATCATTGAACATGAAGCCAGGAGTAAACTCTGACCACTGCTGGGAGTAACCGTAAGCCAAAAGAGAAAAAGGAAGGAAGGAAGGAAGGAAGGAAGGAAGGAAGGAAGGAAGGAAGGAAGGAAGGAAGGAAGGAAGGAAGGAAGGAAGGAAGGAAGGAAGGAAGGAAGGAAGAGAGGGAGGGAGGGAGGGAAGGGAGGGAAGGGAGGGAGGGAGGGAAGAAAGGAGGAAGAACAAAAGGAGGAAGGAAGGAAGGAAGGAAGAAGGAAAAAGGAACGAAGGAAAAGAGAGGAAGGAAGGACAAAAGGGAGGAAGGAAGGACAAAAGGGAGGAAGGAAGGAACGAAGGACAAAAGGGAGGAAGGAAAGATGGAAGAAGAAAGAAAGAAAGAAAGAAAGAAAGAAAGAAAGAAAGAAAGAAAGAAAGAAAGAAAGAAAGAAAGAAAGA
>PVKC010049342.1:0-10754 GCA_004027635.1 Crocidura indochinensis | reverse complement strand
GGAGAGATAGCATAGAGGTAGGGCGTCCTTGCATGCAGAAGGATGGTGGTTCGAATTTCAGCATCCCATATGATCCCCCGAGCCTGCCAGGGGTGATTTCTGGGCGTAGAGCCAGGAGTAACCCCTGAGCGTCACTGGGTGTGCCCCCTCCTAAAATAGTACAAGTAGAGGGGTCAGAGAGATAGTTAAGGAATTATGTTTAACTTATATGCAGCCATACTAATTCAAGCCATAATACTATATGTAGTCTTTGGAATGATCCCTGAGCACAGAGCTAGGGATATGTGAACACATCATGAACATGCCGGTTGTGCCCCAAACCCCCTCCCCTCAAAAAAAAAAAAAAAGGGAAAATCAAGGACAGGAGTGTCAGGAGAGATAGGACATTGTGCTTGTCTTGCACGTACTGACTTGGGTTCAATCCCTGCCATCCCAAATGTTCCTCTGAGCACCATCTAGAGTGATTTCTGAGTGCAGAACTAGGAGTAACACCTGAGCACTGCCACCTGTGATCCAAAAACCAAAAAGGAAAAAAAGAAAAACAATTAAAACAGGAAGACTTAGAGGCTATGGAAACAATCTAAGCAAGAGTAATTGGGCCTAGAAGAAGGAAGGGCAGGACAGACTGATAGTATAGGGGATAAGTTGCTTGCCTTGCACGTGACTGACCCAGGTTTGAGAACATCACTGGGTGGTGGCTCAAAGAGGAGGAGAAAGAAGAGGACAAGAACTGGAGAGAGGGGACCTGGGAGATTGCATGGAGGTAAGGCGTTTGCCTTTCATGCAAAAGGTCATCGGTTCGAATTCCGGTGACCCATATGGTCCCCCGTGCCTGCCAGGAGCAATTTCTGAGCATGAAGCCAGGAGTAACCCCTGAGCACTGCCGGGTGTGACCCAAAAACCAAAAAAAAAAAAAAGAAAATAAAAATAAAAAAATAAAAGAACTGGAGAGAGAGCCAAAGAGATAATACAGTGGTAGGGCATTTGCCTTGCATGTGGCTAACCCAGGACCAACAGTGGTTCTATTCCTGGCATCCCATATGATCCCCTGAAAAAAGACAGGAGTAACCTCAAGCTTCACCAGGTGTGACCCAAAAACAAAAACAAACAAAAAAAAAAAGGAACTGGAAATAGTACAATGGGTAGAACATTTGCCTTGCGTGCCACAGACCTTCAAATCTTTATTGATTGATTGTTGGGCCGCACCGTGCAGTGTGCCGGGAATCGAACCAGGTCCCTCCCAGGTCGGCCACATGCAAGGCAAATGCCCTTCTGCTGTGCCATCTCTCCAGCCCTAGGAATTCAAGTTTGAAGTTTGGCAGGGGTTGGAGAAATGGCACAACAGTAGGGCATTTGCCTTGCATGCAGCCAACCTGGGAGAATCCAGTTTGACTCCTGGCATCTCAAATGGTCTCCCAGCCTGCTTAGGGCGATTTCTGAGTGTAGAGCCAGGAGACCTCTGAATGCTGCTGGGTGTGGCCCAAAAACCAATAAGTAAAGTTTTTTAAAAATTAAAAATAATAAAAACAAACTTCAATCCCTAGCCACCGTCTGGTCCTGCTAGCCTGCCAGCAGTGATTCCTAAACCAAAAGCCAAGAGTAAACCCTGAGAAGCGTCGTGTGTGCCCCCTCCCCCAAACAACATTGAGATATAATTTAAAAACTATTAAAATTAGGCTGGAGAGATAGTACAAGGGTAGGCACTTGCTACACTGACGACCTGGGTTTAATCCCCATGTGGTCCCCTGAACCCACAAGGTATGATCCTTGTGAGTTAGGAGTTTCTGGCTCTGTACTCAGAAATAGCTACTGTGTCTGCTACTGGCAGACATAGGGGACTATATGGGATGTTGGGGATCCAACCAGTCCATCCAGATTAGCTGTATGCAAGGCAACTGCCATACCACTGTGCTATCACTCCTGCCCAGCAGTGATTTTTTTTTTTATTTTTGGGTCACACCCAGCAAGCGCTTAGGGGTCACTCCTGGCTCTACACTCAGAAATCACTCCTGGCAGACTCGAGGGACCATATGGGATGCTGGGATTCGAACCACCATCCTTCTGTATGCAAGGCAAATGCCTTGCCTAGATGCTATCTCTCCAGCCCCCCAAATTCTTCTTTTTTTATTTTTATTTATTTTTGGGGGGGCCACACCCGGTGATGCTCAGGGGTTACTCCTGGCTATTTGCTCAGAAGTTGCTCCAGGCAGGCACGGGGGACCATATGGGGAACGGGGGGATCGAACCACGGTCCGTCCTGTTAGTGCAGGCACCTTATCTCCAGTGCCACCGCCCGGCCCCACCAAATTAATTTTTCAACATAAAAATTTTAGACCTTTGGGGGGCTGGAGAGATAGCATGGAGGTAAGGCATTTGCCTTTCATGCAGAAGGTCATTGGTTCAAATCCCGGCTCCCCATATGGTCCCCTGAGCCTGCCAGGAGCGATTTCTGAGCATGGAGCCAGGAGGAACCCCTGAGCACTGCCAGTGTGACCCAAAAACAAAAAAAAAAAAAAAACTTTAGAGAAGAGGTAGGAAGTGGGGACATAATAAGTGCAGTGATAGGATGCTTATTTTGCACACAATTCAAATTTGTGTGCACTCCATAAGGTCTCCTGAGCCTGCCAGGAGTGACTTCTGAGCACAGACCCAGAAATAAGACCTCAGCACCACTGGTGTGCTCCAAAACAAACAAGCAAAACAAAGTAGAACGGTCCAAAAATTAGTACTTGCCTCACATCCTTTATAGAGCACATTGCAGTTTCATCCTCACACTGCATATGTTTCCCTAGCATTGCTAGTGGTTACTCCTAAGCATTGAAAATCAGGAATAGCCCTGAAGCAGAGTAGGTGTGCATAAACCCCTATAACTACAACCCCCCCACACACACACACAAAATTAAAGGTGAGGAGAAAACTAGAGACTTTAAAGTAGGGTCACAAAGATGGTAGAATGGCACTGAAATGTTGAATAGATGAACCAAGTGTATTATGAACAACTTTGTAAATTATGATGGTAAAATAAAGTTTAAAAAGAAAAAAAATTTTAAGTTGGTATTAAAAAAAACACATTTAAAATGAGGGAAAATGGGGCAGGAGTAATAGAATACATATACTATTTGCCTTGCACATGGCTTTCCCGGATTCATCTCTGGCATCCCATATGGTTTCCCGGGCATTGCCAGAAGTAATTCCTGAGCTCAGAGCCAGGAGTAACCCCTGAGCACTGCCAGATGTGGCCCAAAAACCTGGGGGGAAAAAAAGGAGGAATAAAAGTAATCCAGACTAAGGGGCCGGGTGGTGACGCTGGAGGTAAGGTGTCTGCCTTGCCTGTGCTAGCCTAGGACGGACTGCAGTTGGATCCCCCGGTTTCCCATATGGTCCCCCAAGCCAGGAGCGACTTCTGAGCACATAGCCAGGAGTGACCCCTGAGCGGCACCGGGTGTGGCTCAAAAAGAAAAAGGTTCTTTAGCCTCCTGATTATAAAGTTCCTTCTGGCTCTGGGGGACTCTTTGCCAGAGTCTGCAGATCTCTACCATGCGCTCCTTCTCAGGTACATTTTGTAGCTCCTGACTTGACCACATATCTTCATGAAACTTATAATATCCATGCATAGGTGGCTTTGGGAGTTGACTGTGGAATAGCTTATAGGGAAGATAATTGTTAGGCAAAGAATTCTCATCTTGTACACTTCTTTGAACCTTTTTTTTGCTTTGACTGGTCTCTTTTTGATATTTTGATCAGGGTGTTCTTCCCTAAACTGAGTCATTTTCAGCTCAAACTCCTGTTTCTCCCTTTGGAAATCTTGAATGTATCTCTGCTTCAGATGTTCTGGGAGTTGCCTGTATTTCTTAGACAGGATCTTGGTCAGCTCCTTATTGCTCAATTTGGGATGCATTTGAGAATACTGGAGTCTCTGCTCCTTGAAGAATCTGAAGTAAGCAGTTAAGGGCTTCTTAGGTAAGTCAGGATGTCTTTTGCAACTTTTCCTTTCGTAGGGTTTTCCAATAGATTCTTTGGCCTCCAAGACTAATTCTTTCAGTGTACGATATTTTCTCAACTTGTTAGACATCTACAACCACTTCAGTTTGCATGTTTCTCCAGAAAATTTGTTAAAAACAATTTTTGTCCAGTCTAATTTTGACTGGGTGGTTTTGAATGAGTCACTGTCATCAGATAGGCTGACTTCCATGCGTTCCAATAGCTGAATAGAGTCTTTTTTGGACCAGTTATCTAGGCCTTGCTGTGATGTCATTTTTAGGTTTTGAGCACATAGAAGACTCTAGTTAGACAGACTTATATCTAGGTAGATCAAAATACTCTGCTCTGAAGTTCCAGAAGTTTTTTCTCGAAGTCATTCAGTATACGAAACTTTCTCTTGGTACTGAGTTGTTTCTACAATTTCAGTTTTTCTAGCAATAAAGTTTAGGTATCTCCGCAGTCAAGTCAAGTAGAAATACCTATTGAAAAATCTTGGTTCCTTCCATGGTATTTATAGATTCTCTGAAGACGTACCTGGGCAACCAGAGATAGCTCCATAGCTCTTTTGTATTCAGTAATGTAGATATCTGTCGCTGATGAGGTTGGGTCTTGGGTGAGTAGAGGACTCACAAAGAAGCATCCATGAGCCACTTCAGGAAAATCAACTCAAAAATTTTAAGTAGACTACAGTGAATTATTTCTTTCTTTCTTTTTTTCTTTTTTTTTTTGGATCAAACCCTGCAGTACTCAGGAGTTACTCCTGGCTCCATGCTCAGAAATCACTCCCAGCAGGCACGGGGGACCATATGGGATGCTGGGATTTGAACCAATGATCTTCTGCATAAAAGGCAAACGCCTTACCTCCATGCTATCACTCTGGCCTTACAGTGAATTCTTAGCTATCTCAAAATTGGTCATTTTGCTTTTGAATAGAAAGGAAAGAGGCTAGAGATGAGATAAAATTAAGTATAATTATTAGGTAATATGGCATTAAAAAAAAACATCATAAGGCTAGGTAATAGTACTTGCTTTGCTTGTAACTGACCCAGGTGTGTGTTTTGTGTGTGTGTATGTGTATGTATGTGTTTTGTTTTGGGGCCACATTTGGCCAGGTTACTCCTGACTCTGCCCCTCAAAAATCACTCCTGGCAGGCCTTGGGAACGATATGGGATGCCGGGAATCAAACCCAGGTCTGTCCTGATCTGCCACGTGCAAGGCAAAATGCCCTACTGCTGTGCTATCTCTCTGGCCCCTGACCCAGATTTAATTCCCAGTACCCCATATGTTTCCAGAGCCACCCAGGAGTGATCCCTGAGTATAGAGACAGGAATAAGCCCTGAGCACCCACTAGGTTTGGCCTCTACCACCCCTCCCCCAAAAAAGAATAATTACAACAACAACAACAAAACCCTCAAAAGTTAGGTAAAAACTAAAAGTTTGTCAAAATAGCAAGATCTACACAGAGATTTTAGACAAAAGATTTATAGTGTGAATAAGAAAGAAGCAGATGAGACACAAATACTGCTGAGTATTCGAAAGTAGAGCCTGACAAAGCTAAAACACTTTCTAAATATTAACTTTTGATCTGATTCATTACTCCCATGATAGGTACATCAAATGGTAAAATAAAGTAAAAGATAAAATTATTTGCCCATGGCCAGAAATAAAATTTAGGAATAGGCAATCTCCTGTGTTTCTTTGCCCTTTACTGTGGCAAAATAAACAGCTTTCAGTGTGACTGAGTGAAAACTGTGTGATTAACCTAGGTAAGAAAATTGATTGTCTGTGCTTTATGATAGTTAATGTAGAAGCTCAGTCTAAGCTGAAAGTAGACTATTCTACTTTAGAATTTAGAGCCAATTCTAAGTTTGAAAAAATTCTTAGTCATCCTGCTTGCTGAAGATAGGCAATTATTTTTTTTCCCCATGGCAGGGGAGGATGGGTTGTTGGGTCACAATCAGTAAGTACTCAGGGCAGTACACTCTGTGCTTAGGGATCACTCTACATATATAGTGCTACATATGTGAAGCCAGTAATCAAACCTGGGTGGGCTACATTGTAAGGGAAATGGCTTAACTCCTTGTACAACGCCACCACCCGGCCCCCAGAAGGTTATATTTTTAAAGGAGCATTTGTATTTGTTTTGTTTTGTTTTGGGGTCACACCTGGCAGTGCTCAGTGGTTACTCCTGGCTCCAGGATCAGAAATCACTCCTGGCAGGCACGGGGGACCATATGGGATGCTGGGATTTGAACCAGTGACCTTCTGCATGAAAGGCAAATGCTTTATCTCCATGCTATCTCTCCAGCCCCAGCATTTGTATTTTGTTTGAATATTCATATTGGGATATTAGAAAATCATTATCGGGGCCAGGTGGTGGCTCTGGAGATAAGGTGCCTGCGCTAACCTAGGACAGACCGCGGTTCGATCCCCCGGTTCCCCATATGGTCCCCCGTGCCTGCCAGGAGCGACTTCTGAGCGAATAGCCAGGAGTAACCCCTGAGCGTCACCGGGTGTGGCCCAAAAACCAAAAAATAAAATAAAATAAGAAATCATTATCCTAGAAATGTAATGCTTTCCCTAGTACAAAACCATCTGGTTTGGGAGATCAAGAATCAAGTCAGGGGTCCGGGAGATAGCATGGAGGTAAGGCGTTTACCTTTCATGCAAAAGGTCATCGGTTTGAATCCCGGTGCCTCATATGGTCCCCCATGCCTGCCAGGAGCAATTTCCGAGCATGGAGCCAGGAGTAACCCCTGAGCACTGCCGGGTGTGACCCAAAAACCAAAAACCAAAAAAAAAAAAATCAAGTCAGGCGCCTTGCACAGTGGTGGGGAGTTTGCCTTGCACGCGGCCAATTCAGGACGGACCCCAGTTCAATTCCCAGTATTCCATATGGTCTCCCGAGCCTGCCAGGAGAGACTTCTGAGTGCAGAGTCAGGAGTAACCCCTGAGTGCCGCCAGGTGTGACCCAAAAACCAAAATAAAAGAAGTAAAAAAAGAAAAGAAAAGGAATTCAGATGTTTCGGAAGAAAATGATTAGTAATTAAGTATGAGTAAATAGATTTTCCTTTGTTGTCAGAAGAAAAGGCAAAGTATCCTTTTTTTTTTTGTTGTTTTTTTGTTTGTTTGTTTTTGGGCCACACCCCGTGACGCTCAGGGGTTACTCCTGGCTATGCGCTCAGAAGTCGCTCCTGGCTTGGGGGACCATATGGGAAACCAGGGGATCGAACCGCGGTCCGTCCTAGGCTAGCACAAGCAAGGCAGGCACCACCGCCCGGCCCAAGGCAAAGTATCTTGGGAGAACATGTTAAAGGATTATTTTTTCCTAATAGGTGTGGAATTTCCAGAAGAAACAAATTGATCTCCTTATTGCCTTTTATAAACATAGACTTGCAAAATTAGAAGCAAACATGCAGGAGTTACAGCAAAAAGTTACCAGCCAGGACAAGTAAGTGACACATCAAATCACTAGAAACCTTTTTTCCTTTCAGAGACGCCATAGCTTTTATTTCCATGTAATTGAAAAGCCTGAACATTTTTCTTTGTGTATATTTATGTTTGTCTTGTGCTGTTCTCCCACAGAATTTTTGGTTTCTTTGATCTCCATTTACTTTTATTTTAATTTTTGTTTTGTTTTTGGTGATGCTCAGAGGTTACTCTGGGCTATGTGCTCAAAAATCACTCCTGGCTTGGGGGACCATATGGGACGCTGGGGGATCAAACTGCAGTCGGTCCTAGGTTAGCGCATGCAAGGCAAACGCTCTACCGCCTGTGCCACCTCTCTGGGCCCAGAGCCTCCTTTACTTTTTCCTCATTCTTCCCTCAAAGTACCTGCCTCAACTTGTAGTTTCTACTTTCCTATAACAAAAACTGCTTTTTCAGACGTAGCTCACTCACAGTGATAAAAACTAGAGATGACATTTGGGGGGACATTCTGTGTCCATAGGGCTTAACTCCTGGCTCTGTGTTCAGAGTTTATTCCTAATGAGATTCAGGGTACCCATTCGGTGCCAGGGATTGAACTAGAGCGTAAGGCAAATGCCTTAACATTATACCATCACTTGGGTACTGACATTTTGAGAGCATGGGAGTATGCACAGTGGTGCTCAGAAGCTATTCATATCTCTGTGAGTTCCATGCTCAGGAGTGACCCCTGGCGGTGGTCAGGGACCATATATGGTGATGGTGGGGAATGAAGAACACAAGGCATGCGCTTTAACCCCTGTAATATCTCATCTTTCCGACCCAAAACACTTAAATATTACCTCTAAAGAGTGTATTTTAGAAATCTCCAGCTAAAAGATGAAGTGCTTAATAAAAATTTACAATCAGACCAGGTGTGTGTGGATGAAGAGAAGAACTTTATGTAAACTCCTGAAATCAAACCAGTTGACTACTTATTAGAGAAGGGGGAGTTCCCAAGTGGTGCTCAGGATTCTCAACCAACTGGGTAAAGGATATGGTACTGCTTGGGATCATGTAGTACTGGGAATCTAATTCAGGTCTAGCATGTGTCCTCACCATTGTATTACCTCCAGACCCTCCAATGACTTTTGTTTGTTGGATTCTTCCTATCACCAAATTCTGCCATTGTCTCCCTGAACTACTGGATAGCCTCAGAAATAATTTGTATAGCTGGAGAAGCAACCATAGTATAGCAGGCAGAATTCTTGCCTTGCATACAATCAATCTGGGTTTGATTCCCTGGTAACCCATATGGCCCTCTGAGCTCTGCCAGGAATGACTCCTGAGAGCAAATCTAGGTATGATCCAAAAGCAAAAACAAAACTTCGTATATGATTATAGAGGTAGTACAATGGGTAAGGCTTTTACCTTGCATATAGTTAACCCAGGTTTGGTCACTAACGCCATATATGATCGCTTGGACACTACCTAAGTAGTGTCTGATTCCTAAGCAGAGCACCAGGAGGAAGAGCTGACTGAACACAGCTGAGCGTAGTCTAAAAAGACAAATAAACAATTTTATATAGTAGCAAGCATTTCCCTCATAAACAGTAACTAGATATTGACAATAAGAAAACAGTTGTGGGTCTGGAGAGATAGCATGGAGGTAAGGCGTTTGCCTTTCATGCAGAAGGTCATTGATTCAAATCCTGGCATCCCCTGTGGTCTCCCAAGCCTGCCAGGAGCAATTTCTGAGCATGGAGTCAGGAGTAACTCCTGAGCGCTGCCAGGTGTGACCCAAAAACCAAAAAACAAACAATTGTTTAATAAACACTGACTGGCTAGGACTGTTTCCATCTTTTGCCCAGAGAACTGTCTGTTTTAAGGAAGGAGAATAAAGAATTAAAGAAAGTTCTAGCACTCCTAAAGGTGAGTGAAACTATTATAATTTTTCCTTACTATTATCTTTTTCCTACATTTTCCATTTATCTGTGTATAGAATTGTGTCTCCTAATCCCTTTCACATCGTGGCACATATTTTTTTTGTTTGTTTGTTTTTGTTTTGTTTTTGGGACACTCCTAGCAGTGCTCAGGGGTTATTCCTGGCTATCTGCTCAGAAATCACTCCTGGCAGGCACAGGGGACCATATGGGACACCGGGATTCGAACCAACCACCTTAGGTTCTGCATCAGCTGCTTGCAAGGCAAACACCACTGTGCTATCTCTCCGGGCCCCGAGTGGCACATATTAGTGAGGACAAAGGAGCTAACTCAGAGGGCTGGAATACATGCATTGCATGTGGAAATCCCCACTCCTGATCTGATCCCTGGCACCTTATGATGACTAGGGCCAAAGAAATAGTATGGTGGGTAAGGTGCTTGTCAAGAGTAACCTCCTCCTGGAGTAGCCCCTGAGCACTGTTGGGAAGTGGTCCCAAAAGAAAAACAATTGAAGTCACAGCAGGTTGAAGACAAGTATTTAATACACTGGTAATTCCATTCTGAAACATCTGAGCTTTAGGACATACCATCTGAGAAATTTTTTTAGAAGAGATTTCAAGAATCCCCTTGGGGCTGGAGCGATAGTACAGCAGTAAGGTGTTTGTCTTGTACACGGCCGACCCGGGACAGACCTGGGTTGTATCCCCAGCATCCTATTTGGTCACCTGATCCTACCAGGAGCTATTTCTGAGTGCAGAGCCAGAAGTAACCCCTGAATGCCACCAGGCCCAAAAACAAACAAACAAAAAGAAACCCTAGACTCACCAATACTTTTTCTCTCCCTTAAACATTCCCTGGATATGTTGGATTTTTTTTGTTTGTTTGTTTGTTTTTGGGCCACACCTAGCAGTGCTCAGGAACCCTTCTTTTTTTTTCTTTTTTTCTTTTTTTTGTTTGTTTGTTTTTGGGTCATGCCCAGTGATGTGAAGGGCTTACTCCTGGCTATGCACTCAGAAATCGTCAAGAGCCATTCTTGACTGCTCAGGATTCACCCCTGGGGGTGTTCAAGGGACCATATGTGGTGCCAGTGATTCTAACTAGTATTAGCAGGATGGAAGACAAGTGCCTTAATCTTGTGCTATTTCTCCAGCCTTCTTATTTGTTAATTAATTTTTTGTTTTAGGGCCACATCCAGTGGCTTACTCCTTCCTGGCTGTATGCTTAGGAGTCACTCCTGGCAGTGCTTAGTCAGTGCCAGCAATCAAACCAAGGCTGGCACTTAAATACCTTACTTCTGCTTTACTATCTCTCCAGCCTGCCTCTAGATTTATTTATTTATTTATTTATTTATTTATTTATTTATTTATTTTTTGGTTTTTGGGTCACACCCGGCAGTGCTCAGGGGTTACTCCTGGCTCCATGC
>PVKC010049341.1:0-10750 GCA_004027635.1 Crocidura indochinensis | reverse complement strand
CAGCTGTCCTGGTCTTTTCCCCTGACTCCAGGCCTTCCCTGGGTGCCAGCTCAGACGGCCAGAAGTGGGCTCAGGTGGACTGTTAGTGGTCCTCAGGTTCCCACCTCTCTCCGTACTCTAGGGGGAGGCACATGGGGAGGAGGGTGGGTAGACATCTGGCTTCAACCCATGCCCATTTGATTTCCCCTGGACTTCAGGCCTTCCCTGGGTACCAGGGGGACCATATGGGACACTGGGATTCGAAACAACCACCTTCCATTCTGGATCAGCTGCTTGCAAGGCAAATGCCACTGTGCTATCTCTCCAGCCCCAAATGTCGTTGTTTTTTTAATGTTCATTTCTTTATCACTATTGGTATATGTTTTGACTTTTGCATGTTAATTTTGTAGTCCACCACTTTGCTATATGAATCTATTGTTTCTAGGATATTTTTGGTAAAGTCTTTAGGGTTTTCTAAATATATCGTCATATCATCTGCAAATAGTGAGAGCTTTACTACTTTCTTTCCTATTTGGATGCCCTTGGTATCTTTTTCTTGCCTAATCACTATGGCAAGAAATTCCAGCACTATGTTGAATAGGAGTGGTGAGAGAGGGCAGCCTTGTCTTGTACCAGATTTTAGAGGAAAGGCTTTTAGTTTATCTCCATTGGCTTGTGGTAGATGGCCTTGACTATATTGAGAAAAGTTCCTTCTATTCCCATCTTGATGAGAGGTTTTATCAAGAATTGGTGTTGGGACTTGATGAGAGGTTTTATCAAGAATTGGTGTTGGGACTTTTCGAATGCTTTCTCTGCATCTATTGATACATCCATATGTTTTTTTTTTTATTTTTGCAGATATTTTGTGTTATGTTGGTTGATAGATTTATGTTAAACCATCCTTGCATTCCTGGAATAAAACTTACTTCTTTGTGGTGTATGGCCTTGATGAGTCATTGGATCCTATTTGCCAGTATTTTGTTGAGGATCTTTGCATCTGTGTTCATCAGGAATATTGGTCTATAATTTTCTTTTCTTGCAACATCTTTATCTGATTTTGGCATCAGGGTGATGTTAGCTTCATACAAACTATTTGGGATTATTCCTTATTTTTCAATTCCACGAAACAGCCTGAAAAGGACTGGGAGTAGTTCCTCTAGAAAAGTTTGAAAGAATTTATTAGTGAATCCATCTGGGTCTGGGCTTTTGTTTTTCGGAAAATTTTATTTACTCTTTTAATTTCCTCAGTAGTGTTGGGTCTATTTCGATATTCTGTATCATCCTGGTTTAACCATGGAAGGTTGTAGAAGTCCAAGAATTTCTCCATTTCTTACAGGTCCTTATGTTTTGTGACATGGAGTTTCTCAAAATAGTCTCTGATTACCTTTTGAAATGTCTGTAGTATCTGTAGTGATGTTACCCTTTCATTTCTCATCCACTTTATTAAATCTCTCTCTCTGTTTATGAGTTTTCCTAGTGGTGTGTCAATCTTCTTTATTTTTTCAAAGAACCATCTTTTGCTTTTGTTGATGTTTTGAATTTTTTTTAAATTTCCATTTCATTGATTTCTGGTCTAAGCTTTATTTTTTCCTACTGCCTACCTATTTTTGGCTCTTTTTGTTGATCATTTTCTAATAATAAAAGCTGTGTCATTAAATTATTCATGTTGGTCCCTTCTTCCTTTCTGATGTGTGCTTGTAAAGCTATAAATTTTTCTCTTAGTACCACTTTTGTTATGTCCAATAAATTCTGATAGTTTGTGTATTCATTGTCATTTTTTCAAAAAATGTTTTGATTTCCTCTTTGATTAGTAGTGTGCTGTTAAATTTCCAGGTGTTAAATATTTTTTCTGTGACCTTCTGTCATTCCCTTCTAGTTTTAGTGCCTTATGATCTGAGAAGGTAGTCTGTAAAGTTTCTATCCTCTTGATTTTATGAAGATATGTTTTATGAGTCATCATGTAGTCTCTCCTCAAAAATGACCCATGTACATTGGAGAAGTTTTCTGGGGATGGAGTCTAGCTCCATATTTTAATATATTTTATAATGTAGTTATAATTTAGTGTTTTACATAGTTTTATATATAATTTTACTTTTTTTCCTTTTTAAAAATAAATTTTAAAATGGGGAAATCATGCTTTATAATTTATTACATTAAGTAGACTTCTAGTATTGCTATCTAGAACCTTTTAGAATTCAAGAAAACTTTTCTTCTTTTTTCATTTTCTTTTTTTCTGATGTATTTTTAATTTTTTAAATTTAAACCATTATGATATACAATTATATACTAATTATATACCAATCTCACCATCAATGTTGATCTCTTCCACCAGTGTTGCCAGTGTCCACCCCAAGCCACCAACTTTCATTTATTTTGTAAAAAAATATTTTTAGCCACACCCCACAATGCTCATGGGATTCTCAGGTTCTCAACTCGGGACTGCTTAGGGGACAATAAGGGATGCCAGTGACTGACCCCAGGGCAAAGGAAGTGCCCTATATGGTGTGCTCTTGTTCTGGTCCCTTATTATATTTTTTTTCTTTTAAAAATATGGAACGCTTCATGAATTTGCATGTCATCCTTGCTCAAGGGTCATGCTAATCCTCTCTGTATCATTCCAATTTTAGTATATGTGCTGCCGAAATGAGCACCGTATTTTATATTTTAACTTTAATTAAAAAATATTTGGTTTGGGCCATACCTGCTGCTACTCAGAAAACCTCATTTTTTAAATTAAAATTGTTGTATATATATATCTGGATGATGAAAGATGATTTCCATTTATTTCTTGTTTCAGGAAAATAATATACATAGCTCTGTTTTTTTATCCCAAATAAGAACAGGTTTCACAATAGCACCTTTGCTTGATTTTGATCATAAATTAAGTTTAGAAAGAATGACCTTCTTATGAGGTAATTACAATTTGTGGAGATGGGAGTTGAAGAGAACCATAGCAAACAGTTTTTTCATTTACATGGAAAACGTGCCCGAATATAGAAAACCTCATGTTTAATCTAAATATATACCTACATTTATAAAAGAGAATATTTTATATTTTACCATTGAAGCCAACCAAATTAAATCCGTACCTCATTTTAATTGCTAGTCTTATTTGTAAAAGTAGTATTACAAACATTTGATTTGAGTAATTTATGGAATGTAAATTTGTATATACTACAAAAGTGTTACATTAAAGATAAAAATTCAGCTAAATCTATACAAGTGTACCCTTCCTGGCTTTTAATCAATATCAAAATAATTTCATAGTTAATGCCATAATTAAAATTGGCTTTAATTTACTTTGAAAGGAAAAAATAAGGGATCTAACAGAAGCCTATGTTGTCTTGTAAAATGTACTCATTTAAAAGCTTCTTGAGGCACTAAATTGGTAAGGGAGTTCTCTGTAAAAATTAGACATCTGTGATTAAATGATTAAATTATTTCCTTAAAATGTATGTATTTAGTGCTCCCAGAAAGATGATTATCTTCTCATATGAGTAACATGCTTTTTAAAAAGTTGTTTTTCTTGGCAGTAAATCTTGAGTCAGTAAATCTATTATAATATTATAGGTTTAGTCATAATGCAAGAATTTAAAATTCTAAAAATTTAAATTTTAACATAATATAAAATTTAAAATTCTAAAATAAGAAATAGCGTGACTTCTAATTGAGAGTAACTTTCCTAAATTAAAGTGATTGCCAAAGCAGTTTAAATTTGTCAGAAGAGAGAATTTTAAGCATGTGTTGCACTTGAGAGCAAAGTGCATAGCCATTTGTAATCCAGATAGAATTATTTTAATGGTTGAAAACAATAATTGGCCATAGTTGAGTTGTGTGCTACTGAAAAAATTCATTCTTGTGCCAGAGAGAGTACAGTGAGTAAAGCATATTTAATTAGACACTATTTTTTCTTGCTCTGAAGCCTTTGTTCTGACTCCTTGTTATCCCCATCCTCACTAGATATTCATACAGTTAACAAGAATTAATTGGGGGTGTTATCCCTAAGATAACTCTTGATTATTTTGTTCTCTGCACCCTAGATATGCATGCAATTGTCTTCCATGAGGGATATGCTTGTTTGTCTCAACAGTAATGACATTTTTTAACCACTTGTTAAGATAGTGTTTTTTTCTAGCTGTTTCATTACCTTATGAAATGGCCACATGTTTCTGTAGAGTTTCACTATTCTTCTTCCTTACTCATACCTGAAGAGTTTGACTTTCTGTTTCACAAGTACAGAAACTGTGTTCTATTTCACATGCAAAGTTCCTCAGATAAAGTACCATATATGGCACTCTGAATATTTCTGAGTGCATGGATGAATAAATGAATAAAAAGTCTCTTGAATTTGTTTGTGTTTACATTGTATTTTGGGAAGAAATATTAAGACTGTCATGATTAACTATTGCTTTCAGTACTTCTTAGCATATATTTTTGGTAAATTTACTTGGCATTTATGACATTTAGTAAAATAACAATTTCAATTTAAAATAGGAAATAAAGTTTTAGTGAAATTTATATATTATTACTATAGATTGTATAGCTAGTAGGGCACTTATCTTGTACACAGCTGACCAAGATTTAACCCCTGACACCCTTATAGTCCTGAAGCATTGTCAGGCATGATGTCTACGTGCAAAGTCAGGACTGCTGGGTGTGTCCCTCAAACAACCAAAATTATTACTAGATTAAAGTAAAATGGTATAAAGAAAACTAAAATGCCTTAAAGCCACAACAAAATGATAGGTGGGGTTGTTATTTTTTAATATTTTACTGTAAAACTCGACAAAGTATCAATCAGTTGCAGTTCTCACAAACTCCAGGATGGCAGGGATTTCCAGCATTGTTTCCTTGTGATTATCTTAACTAAACACATTAATCTATTGTCTATACAGAAAATAGATTAATCAAAAATGTCAAGGAGTACAAAATTAAAATAGTTAGGTACTTTATACAGGTGAGTTTATAATATTAATGTTTTCTCTTTCTTTCCACAGAGCTCCTCTCCAAAATCCTGCAGATCATCGAGCTACCAGAATTTTTAGGTGCACTCATTGGCTCAGTATCCAGTGTAGATCCTGTTTTTAGTAATCAGTAGCTACATCTGGCTACTGGGTCTCTGATGGCATCATCTAGTTTCTATTATTGTGCTCCAAAGAAGAGTATTGTGTACTTCTTTTTCATATTTTTATTTTTGGAATTAGGTCTTACTCCTGGCTCAAGGATCAATACAGGCACTGATAAGGAACCTAATGGGGTGCTAGGGATAAAATCTGAGTCAGTGGCATGCAAACTAAGAACCCTCTCCACTATAATAACACTTTACCTCAGGGATACTACTTAGTAATGATATTTTGATATATACATATATCAAGTGTTACCTTGATATATTAATACACATTTTAATATTGGAGTGATAAACTTTCGATTATTACCTGTAATTTGGGAATTAGCAAGGTTTTATGAATGCACTGGGTTTGATACATTATGATTTGGGGTGTATTTGTTTTGAGCAACATGAGGTGGAGAAGAAATCTGCATATTCATAGATTATCTTTCTTGTGTGTATATAGATATATTCTTTATTTTTTTAGAATTTTTATTGAGACCAATGTGAAATACAAGTCTTTCATAGTTATATTTAAGGTACATAGTGACATTGAATTAGGACAAGTCCCATCACCAGTGTTGACATTACTTTGTCAACTTCTTCTGTTCCCAGCATGCATTCCATACCTCCATCCTTAGCCTGTTGGACTGCTAATACAACAGATTTCTTTTGTGTATACCTTGTTGTAGTTTTGGGGTCTCTTGATTCTATTGTCATTGACTTTGGGTTGGGCATTTAGGTCTGATCATTTTTATTTCCACTCAATTATCACGAGACTTCTTTGTCCTTGGTACCATTCAGTTTTTTTCTAAGTTTGTAGGAAGACAGAAATCTGAGACAGAACAAAATTTTCATGTTCCATGGTTCTGTTTAAAAAAGAAAGTGGACAGGAGCCATTGTCTAGAAACTATAAATATAAATTTAAAATAAGAATAAAAAGAAAAATGGGGGCTGGTGTGGCAAGGTTTGTGGTTTTGTTTTTTTTTCATAGGCACAGGAGATATTGGGAAATTAGAAAGGAAATTCCTTTGGCCTAAGAGATACAGGGTTTCTCCACCCTTGAAGCATACAGCATACTGTCATGAGACCAACTACAGGTTCTGACCATGTTCATTGTCAAACCCCAAGGTCTTTTTTTTTTTTTTTTTTGGTTTTTGGGTCACTCCCGGCAGTGCTCAGGGGTTACTCCTGGCTCCATGCTCAGAAATTGCTCCTGGCAGGCACGGGGGACCATATGGGGTACCGGGATTTGAGCCGATGACCTTTTGCATGAAAGGCAAACGCCTTACCTCCATGCTATCTCCCGGGCCCCACCCCAAGGTCTTTTTATGGTGCTAAGAAAGGTTCTGCTCAGTTGTGGTTGTCAAAGTCAATCCTCTGTAATTAGAGAGATTGTTTTTGCACAGAGCCTAGTATGAAGTCTAGGATAGAATCTTTATGGTTCCAGAAATTCTGCTCAGTCATGGTCGCTGTAGTCAGTAATTAATTCTGTAATTAGTTATCCTGGTTTTTTTATGCCGATCAAATGATGGAGTGTCTTCTGATTTCATCTCAGCATTAAGTGAAGAGGTAGGGAAAGCTACCTTTAGATCAAGTTGTTGCTGTTTTTCCATCCTTAGGATCTCCTATCAACCTACCCTGGTGCAAGTTGGTGCCATAGCAGAATTAGGAACTCCCCTGTGGGGTTGATTCCTGATGCTGTTGCAGGGAACTGTGTAAGTTCTAAGGTTGGGATCCAGGGTTTGATTTTGGACTGTCAATGTCCAATCACATGAGGTTTAACTTGAGTCCCCATGACATGTTCAGGGTAGAGGGCACCCCTGTATTACAAAAATTATGGGGTTTTATCCCTAGTATATAAGAACTTGTATTCTTATGGGGGTTACATCTGGCAGAGCTCAGGGGTTACTCCTGGCTCTGCACTCAGAAATTGCTCCTGGCTTGGGGGAAGCATATGAGATGCCGGGAATGGAACTGGGTTTCTTTCCTGTGTTGGCCGCTTGCAAGGCAAATGCCCTACCACAGTGCTATTGCTCTGGCCTTAAGAACTTATTTCTGTACATAAGACCCCCCCTCCCTATTTGAATTCCTTTGATTCCTTTCTCTTATCTGATTGCTATTGTTAGAACTTCTAAAATTATGTTGAATAAGATGGACACAGTGGATAGCCTTGCCTACTATCTGACGTTAGAGCAGTGCTTCTCAAATAGTGTCCTTTCGGGGCCACGAGGCTCTGTAAAGGGGGGCACATTTGACCACGGCAAACACTGTCATAACAAGCTAAGCCCTGTGTCTATGTCTCTGTATGTCTCTGAAGCTGAGAGTTGCTGTGTTCTGCTTCAAATCCCACTTTGAAAAGCTATGCATTGCAAAACGTGCTCATTTTAGCCATTAATCCAGACATCACCTCTGATTAAAAATTCACTCAAATTATTTTATATATTTTTGTTTTGAAGGTTAAAGTATTTTTAAATAAAGATACTATTTACAGTCGCGCAGGGGGAAGTGCGAAAAATGTTTTCTTCTTCCTAAGGGGGCATGACAGAAAATAATTGAGAAGCAATGCCCTAGAGGAAATACTTTCAATTTTCACCTTTAAGGATAATGTTGGCTGTGGTCTTTTTATAGACAGCTGAAATTATCTTGAGGAAGTTTCCTTCCAACACTATTTTGCTGAGTGTTTTCATCATGCATCAGTGTTGCATTTTGCCAGATGCCTTCTCTGCATTGATTGATCTGATCATGTTATTTTTGTCTTTCTTTATATTGATGTGCTGTATGATGTTATTTGATTTGCATATGTTGAACCATCCTTGCATCCCTGGAATGAAACCTACTTCATCATGGTGTATAATCTTTTAATGCTTTGTTTGATTTGGTTTGCTAAGATTTGTTAAGGATTTTTGCATCCATGTTCATTAGTGATATTAGTGTGTAGTTTTCCTTCTTGTTATCTTTGTTAGTGTAATATTAGCCTCTGAAAAGGAATTTGGGAGGATTCCTGTCTTCAATGTTTTGGAAGACCCTGAGTATCAATGGTAGTAATTCTTCTCTGAATGATATAATTAGCCTGTAAAACCATCTGGTTATGAAATTTTATTCTTGTATGTTTCTTAATTATTGTTTCAATTTCTATACATGTGATTGACCTGTTTAAGCTTTCCATTTCCTCCTAATTAAGTCTCAGGAGATCATGCTTTTTAAGAAATCTGTCGATTTATTCTGGGTTCTCTAACTTAACTGAGTACAATTGTTCATAATAAGTCCTTATGATGTGTTCTATTTCTTGAGGTTCTGTTGTAATTTCTCCCCTTTTGCTTGTGATCGATTTATTTGGGTATTTTTCCTTTTCTTCTTTGTGAGTCTTTCCAATGGTTTATCTATCTTGTTTATTCTTTGGATAAACTAGTCCTGTTCTCATCAATTCTTTGTATTGTTTCCTTGTTATTTATTTTTCTATGTTATTTATTTCTATTCTGGTTTTTATTATTTCTTGACTTCTACCTTTGTTTACATTTCTTTGCATCTGGTTTTCCAAATCCCTTAGGTGTCCATTAAAGCTGTTGATTCTGTTACTTTCTCCTTCCTATTTTAAGCCTGTATTGCTGAGTTTCCCCCTAATTACTGTTTCTGCTGTATCCCATAGATTTTGGCAATTTTTTTTTATCATTGTCACTCATTTCAAGGAATCTTTTTAGTTCTTCCTGGGTTTTCTCTTTGATCCAGCTGTTATTTAGCAGCATCTTGTTTAATATACAGGTGTTAGATTTTTTCCCACATCTTTTTACAGTCAATCTTGATCTCTCTCTTGCATTGTTGTCTGATAAAGTGCTTGTTATAATTCTTATATTTGTGATTTTATCTAAGATTTGAGTCCTAAAGTATGGTCTATCCTAGAAAATGTTCCATGTGCACTTGATAAGAATATATATTCCTTTTCCTGAGAATGTAGGGTCATTTATAAGTCCATTAGTCCTAGTTCTTCTAGTTTCTCATTTAACACTCCTTTGTCTTTGCTAGTGTTCTTCTTAGTGGATCTGTCTAGGGGTGTTAATGGTGTATTGAATTCTCCCAATAGAATCACATTTCCATTCATTTGTTTATTCATGTTTGTGAGCAAAAGCCTTACATATCTTGCTGGGTTCATATTCGTTGCATAAATGTTGATCAGAGTTAGTAGTGTTCATCTTTGTCTCTGAGCACTTTCTTGATGTTGAATGTAATTTGGTCTAAGTATGGCTGTCCCAGCATTTTTTTGTTGTCCAGTGGCTTGAATAATTGATTTCCATTGTTTTATTTTAAGCGTGTGTCTATCCTGATCTTTTAGATGTGTTTCCTGCAGGCAGCAGATGTCTGATTTTTGTTTTCTGATCCAGCTCTCTACTCTTTTTTTATGGGGGATTTTAGTCCATTGACATTTAAGGAGATTATTGACAGAAAAGGTTGTTGTGCTGTTATATTTTATAGTGTTGTTGTTACTATAATTGGGTGTTTGGGTTGTGTATTTGATCTCTTAGTAGTTCATTTAGAGTCAGTTTGTTTAGCACAAATATTGCAAGTTCTTTTTTGTCTGAGAATAGTTTCAGTATATGAGAGTTTACTCTCATATAAATATAAATGAGAGTTTTGCTGGGTAGTGGACTCTAGATTACAAGTTTCTTTCATTCAGTAATTTAGATATGTCATTCCAATGTTTACTGTGCTGAATTATTTTAAATGTGAGATCTGGTTTAATTCTTATGTCCTTTCCTTTGTACTCGAGGGTTATTTTCTCCCTTATTTCCTTAAAGAATTCTGTTATTTGTTTTTTGTTTGCTTGTTTGTTTGTTTTCCATTTGGATTACTATATGTCTTTGTGTTGATCTATTAGGGTCTCTTTTATTCAGAACTCTTTTTACCTCTTGGATTTGTACAGTGTCTTTCCAGAGACTGAGAAAGTTCTCTGCTATTATTTCTCTCACTACTTTTTCTTCCCCATTCCCTTTTTTCTCCCCTTCAGGTATTCCAATATTTCCATAAGTCGTAGATTATTTCTTAGATTCTTTCTTTTGTATTTGTTCTTTAAGTACTTTAAATTTTCCTCCAATGTTTTGTTTCTTGTTCCTTTATTGACTTCTTTGCTGTTGCTGGCTTCCATTTTGTCTTTAAGTTCATCCATGTGATTCTCTATGTGTGTAATTTTGCTATTGTTGCTAGTTAGTATATTCTTTATTTTTATTTTTTAGTTCTATTGGACTCTCTCATCTTCTAATAGAAATTTTCTTTGAGTTGGATGAATTGTTCATTTATGTATTTCTAAATCTTTGCTTAGTGATTCTTTGAATTCCACTGTTAAAACATTAAATGCTGATTTTAGGTCCTCATCTATGAAGTTTGAGCATTTTGAAGGACTTGGAAATCTGCTAAGTTTTCTCACCATACCCTCAGATACAAGTGTCTCCCTTAGTTTCTACATTGTTCTTCGCAGAGGGATGCGTTGGGGTGCTGGAGTTTCAGGGTGTTTTTTCCATAATAACAATTTTTATTTTAAACATAGTGGCTTACATATTGTTGACAATAATATTTTAGGTACTTGTTAACATAAAATCAGGGGAATTCCCTTCACCAAATTCTCTTCCCTCCGCCTCTCTTCCCATCCTACCTCACATGTCCTCCTCCCTC
>PVKC010049340.1:0-10752 GCA_004027635.1 Crocidura indochinensis | reverse complement strand
CATAGGTAATATATGTAAAATGGACCACTGCATAAGAGACCAGGCTGAAGATCAGCAGTTATAATGGACAACAGAGTATCAGTGATAGCAAAAAAAAAAAAATTCAGCTCGATGAATGGATGACACAGGCAAACATTCAGATAAGCTGATGATAGAGACAAAAGATGAGGAGAGGAAGAATACACTATAGCCCAGTAACCAGTAACTCAGCAGAAATTGTTGACTAATAGCTAATGAGCTGTGAGAGATGAATTGCAAATGGGACTGGCAAGAAACCTGAACAACAGAGAGGCAAAGCAATGAATGATGATGAAAAGTAACAGCAATCTAACTGTTGTCCCAGAAACAGAGGTTGCCATTTGAAGCTACTATAATACAGAGATATACCAGTATGTGCTGGTATATGAGCCTACTATAATACAGAGATAAACCAGTATGTGTTGTTAAATAAAATAATTATAACACTGAAGACATCTTGTGTTTTGTGTGATATACTTGGACCAGCAGAATATGGCTACTGAGTGAACTAGATTTACCAGAAACACAAACACTCTCCATACAAAAAAGCAAACTCAGACCTCCATCTACACCATGAACAAAGCTTAAATTCAAATGGATTAAATACCTTGATATCAGACCCGAAGCCATATATAGAACAACACATAGGTAAAAACACTCCATTGAGACTAAAGGCATCTTCAAGTAAACATCACTCTCCAAACAAGTGGAAGAGGAGATAAACAGAAATACAAACATTCTTGGAGATCCCATTCAGGTCCTTCTCTCTACTCCTAACACTCTTTAAGTTTCCAGGGGTCATAAACTGAATCCAAAGCTGTGAATAAATTCACACAGTGTTATCCCAGGGGATAAGGCAGAAGTGAATCTGGAGCAGCGCCACTACAGGAAATAATCCAAAGGAGGCTGAGATGAAGCATGGGTCCAGGGACCTTTTTGCTCTATTATATGGAGCAAGAGACAGAAGGCAGCCTGGACTACAATATTTTGGAGGAGGTTAGGACCACCCCCATGTGCAAATGGGAGGGAGGAACTAAAGCAATTAATCTATCTAGAAGTTCTTCCCACCAAGGTAGGTCTTTGACATGTAAAAGAAGAAGCCATCATTGTTAAAGGTGAAAGGTGATATGCATAACAATTTGGGGTTAAGGCTGGTTAACCCAATAGTTAACTTTAGGTGAAGGTGGATAGGACCTTCAAACTGATTAATCCCACAAACTTAGATTTCTAGTTCAAGCAGGACAACATAGAATACTAAAAATACCAACATCTGGAAGACCTAAAGTTTCTACCTCTTTAAAATTTTAGGTTAAGCAAATAAGCAGTGATCTCATCTTATGACTTTTAAAAATCATCCATATCTCTGTTTTTAGTCTATTTATACTCTGTATAAAAGAATCCTATTGATTGAGATACATCCTATACTAGTTTACTACTATTCTTGGGATACTTGTAATATATCCCATGGTCTCCTTACTGAACTTGTCTCCCCAGAATCTAAGAATCTCTTTTAACCTAGTTACTAACTATAATCTTTTGAGCCAAGATCCATTTGACCATATCAAAAGTATCACATCTATAAAACCCTTAATACTTCTATTGCCACCCCATCAGTGATAAAAGGGGAATTCTCTGAATTCTCTAAAAAAAACTTGGGCCTCTTTTCCATCAGGAAACAGCTTTAGAAGAATGATGTTTACCACCATACTCCTAAAAGACTTATGGCTTCCACTCCTAGAGTGGGGAGTATGGGGGAAGAAGGACTATCTAAATTATCTGATTGGTCATTTTTTAAATTTATTTATTTATTTATTTTGGTTTTGGGGCCACACCCGGTGGTGCTCAGGAGTTACTGCTGGCTATCTGCTCAGAAATAGCTCCTGGCAGGCACAGAGGATCATATGGGATGCCGGGATTCCAACCAATCACCTTGGGTCCTGGATCTGCTGCTTGCAAGGTAAACACCGCTGTGCTATCTCTCGGGCCCCTGATTGGTCATTTTAAATATTGCTTATATGAGGTTTAGCCAGTCAGATAACATAAATAGATGAGGGTGGAGCTAAGTAATATGCCTAGATATGTAGCATAGGCATCAAAGATCAGGTTGAAGCTCAGCAGATGATATGAACAGATGAAAGGCATGCAGACAGAAATGACTGATGGGAAAATAAAATGTCTTAGCTCAATAGATATTGCAGAAAAGTTTTCATATCAGATCAGTTAACTATGGAAATTATAAGAAAATAAACAGGTTACTAGTGACCAGCATTGAGTTATTGAGAGCAGGAAACTGATAACCAATAAAAGGTAAATGGCAGATGGCACTGTTTTTAGTGTGAGCAGTGGAGTAATGGAGAGACATAGCAACGAGGTATGAGAGAAATAAAAAAGGGCAATTGACTTTCTGTCCTAGACAGAGAGTTCTGGTTTCTGTGGCTTCCATAGTTCACAGAGATGCATGCAGTATTTAAAAGATCTGTTAAGTAAAAATTGTAACTGAAGACAACTGCTGCCTAACATGCTATTTATGCATACTTTCCACAAAGACCTGAATTTTAGCCTGTTCTACCATTAAAAGAATTGCTTAGGTAAGAGGAAAAAATAATTTTTAAAGAACTTCTGACGTAGTCTAATTGCAATCAATTCTTTTGTGTGTGTTTTGGAGCCACACCCAGTAATGATAAGTACTTACTCTTGGCTCTACATATAGGACTCACTCCTGGTGGGTCTTGTGGACCATATGAGGTACAAAGAATCTAGTGTGGGTTGGCTGCATGCAAAGTAAGTGCCTTACTTGCTGTTCTATCACTCTGGCCCCAACAGCAATCAGTTTTTTAAATTTATTTTAAAAAATTCATCACAGAGTTGACATAGTTGATCATAATATATTTGTTTCTAGATAAGTGAAAGTAAAGTTATTAAAAATTAAATGAAAACAATAAAATGGAAGAGAAAAAAGAAAGAAAAAATACAAAGAACAGTAGTAAGCTCATTTGTGAAGATTATTGTACACCAATGAAGTCATTAATACAATGGCAGAAAGTTTAGTAAGCTCTTATTGTTGTATGTACAGCCTGTTAAATTGGGGTATTCCTTTAGGGATGACAACATCAAAATAAGGAAGTTGTCCAGAAATTCAAAGATGAAATATTATGAATTTTAGGGACATATACTCAGCTGTAGAGCTTCCTGGAAGAAGGTCCAGTTTGAATATGGCACTGCATTTGTGGGCTTGGTTAGAGGTGCCAGACTTCCTAGGAACAAAGAAGATAGAGGAGAGGATGACTACACTTGCTCCAAAAAAGCCCTGGGGATATCAGCTCAACAATGGGTATGCCTGAAGTGTGGTCAGATGGAGAATCCTACATGGACTCATCAGGCCACTGGGTATATGGTGATTCTGGATGATGGAGGTAGCAAGCATGGCTTCGGCAGGATAGAGGTTTAGCCCACCTTCTCCTCCTGAGATGACCAGCTTTGTGCTGTATGGGCTGGTGTAGCCATAATCTTTCAAGGCTTGATTTACATCTCATTCTAGAAGAGTGATGAACTGGCCCAATTCAAACATGGAGATTGCATTTGTGGGTGTGGTTACTACAGCATTCAATTATTGAATCACAAGATATACAACCCTAAAAGACACTAAAACATCTAAAAGGGTAACCAGATATATGTAAAATAATTAAATTTATCCATTAAAAATATTTTAAACATTTTAAAAGAGACACCAGCTCGTAATGTCTTTAAATTAAGGAGACACCAGCTTGTGAGGTTGTTAGGATCATCTCATTGTATAGCAGTGACAATGAGTTAGATAATCACCTCATTCTTACCTTGGAATTTCCTAAGCTATAAACCATCTCTTGAGACCTTTCTTGCTTGGCTAATTTGAAAAAATTGCATCCTGCATCAAAGATTGTACAATAGGTAAGATGCTTTTCTTGCATACAGATGTGTGGGTTGGATTCCTGGTACCCTGTATGGTCTCCAAAGCACTGCCGATTTTTTAGAGTGCAGGGAAAGGAATAAGCCTATTTGGGGGGTATGGCCCCCAAACAAACAAAATTCTATTTTTTAACACTTTTTTTTATTATTAGAACAGAGATGCAAAGAAAGAGGACAGGGTAAAGTTACAGTGGAAGGACAATCACGCATAAACAGAATTCTCAGTAGTAGCATCGATGATATCCCAGTCTTGAACTTTCAGCCAGTGAACATTAAGAAAAACAAAACAGAGCCCATATACAATTACTTTGTCCCCCAAATCCCCAGATTGTAGTACATACTATTTCTTAGCAGCCAAAATTCTATTTTTAAGCATAAATTATATTTAGTGATGTGGAAGTCACACCAAGTTGTACTGGAGCTTGAACTTCAAAACAAGGCTTATGAAAGGCATGCATTCTATTATTTGAACCACATCCCCATACCCTAAGTATATTATAAATATTGTTATTAATGTTAATATAAAGATAACTTAATTACTAGGCATGTGGAACATGGTCTCCCATTTGCTGTAAGTTACTAGAAACAGGTGTGGATGGTCTTGTAATATTGCATAACATCACTTCATAAAATGGTAATGTGACATCTATTTTAATGGCTTACTTTAAGGAAAAAATGAAATCATATTTAACATGCTGACTAATAAAGATCAGATATTCATTTAAAAAAAATCTCCAAGGGGCCAAAGCAATGGTGCAAGTAGTAGGGCTTGCCTTGCACGTGCTAACCTAGGACAGACTGCGGTTCAATCCCCCTGCATCCCATATGGTTCCACCAAGCCAGGAGCAATTTCTGAGCACATAGCCAAGAGTAACCCCTGAGCATCACTGGATGTAGCCCAAAAAACAAACAAACAAAAAAATTTCCCAGGTCTTTTAACAATGTTTCTTTATTGTTAACATCTCTAATTTTGTCCCTATTTCTCACATCTTGGACATTTGAGTACATTCTACAGTTGCTATTGCCTGGATCATGTGCAACTGTCACTTCCCATCTGTGCACATATACCAAAAGCTCTAGCATCCAATCTTGCAGTATGCCTGTGACCAAGAAAAATTATAGATTAGAAAGGGTCACTCTGAACCTTTAGGAATCAAACTCAGATCTATTTATCTGCCTTTTTCTTTATAATAAAGTGGGCTTTTTGTACCTAAAAAGCTGGAATAATTGTTTAGTACCAATGGCTTTTGTCTTTTGTCACCTTGAGAGAGAGAGAGAGAGAGAGAGAGAGAGAGAAGAGGGAGAAATTGCTCAGTACCAATGGCTTTTGTCTTTTGTCACAGAGAGGGAGAGAGAGGAGAGTGAGGGAGAGTGAACAAGAGAGATCTAGCAGAAAAAGCACATGAGGGAAAAAGGGGAGGCTCTAATTATTTAGTAACATAAGATTTCTGTACAATAAACAGACATTGGTGACTAAATCAAAAGTGATTCTGAGAACCGGAACTCTAAATTTCAAGAAGTCTTAATATATCTTCATTTCTACTTTTCCTTATGATATAGGTATGTGATTTAAAAACTCATGTCTAAGGACACAGAATAGTATCACTCATCTATGGGTTTTAAGAAAAAATAAAAGATATTTTTGTATTAATTCTCAAAGACAAGAGAGATGAGGGCAAGAAGGTCCAGCTCACGCTATGAAGCTCACCACAAAGAGTGGTGAGTGCAGTTAGAAAAATATCTACACTGATAACTTATAACAATGTGAATGAATGAGGGAAGTAGAAAGCTTGTCTCAAATACAGGCAGGGGAGTTGTGGGGAGGAGGGAGATTTGGGCCTTGGTGATGGGAATGTTGCACTGGTGAAGGTGAGTGTTCTTTATATGACTGAAACCCAATTACAATCATGTTTGTAATCAAGGTGTTTAAATAGATATTAATTAATTAATTAATTAAAATTCATGTCTAAGGGGGTGGAACAATAATAGAGCAGGTAAGGCCTTAGCAATGCATGTGACCTACCCAGGTTCTATTCCTGGCACCCCCTGTGATCTCCTGAGCACTGCCAGGAAGGATTTCTAAGTGCAGAGCCAGGAGTAACCCAATTGCTGCTGGGTATGACTCCAAAACAAAACAAAACAAAATACATGACTAAGTGTTTTAATCAGTTTTAATATGGCAATCCCAGGTAATGTCTTACGGTTTAATTGGCAGCTCTTTTCCTTTATTAATGGTTCATAAAACACAGATGCAAATTATAATCTATGCATTCATTAATACAGCAGTATTTGTTTTAAATTGATTCCTTTAAGATCAAGTGAAATGAAAAGCAGGAAGCATGAAATTGGATTCTAACTAGCAGGAAAAACTTGTTAAACAGGTGAAAAGGAAAAGCTTAGAAAATGAATCTGTTCTGGAGCAAAATATTATTCAGGGTTTTTATTTATTTATTTATTTTTAAGTTATTGGAATAAGGGAATGCAAACAAGTGGAGACCCACTGGGGGCTTATAACAAATTTCTGGCACAAAGGTTAGTTTGGGACTTATCATTAACTTATCTTTCTAATATAAGTAACTAGCTGAAACTATGACAGTATATTAACTTACCAAAATACAAATGCAGTGGAAAAGAAAGAGAAATAGGCAAAGAAAGGAGATGAGAGAAAGAGAGCAATAAAGGCGGAAAGAGGCGAGACAGACAGTCAGTCAGAGACAGAGAGACAAAGAGAGGCAGAGAGCTCTTAGAACATAATAACTAAAGTTAATGAAAAGAAAAAGGCAAGGAGCCAGAGGAGCAATCTAAAAGAAATCCAGAGGATCTCTGCTGTGACATTGAAGTCAAAGGAATTTCTCCTGTTTGTGTCCCTGAGTAGGTGTCTGTGATAATTGCTTTGTAAAACAGTGCAGCTTATAAATAAAAGTCTGTGGGCAGCAACAGAAAAACAACACATAGGTTTTTTTGTGGTACTGAGTCTGGCCCTGCCCACCAGTGGTTTGGGGATCTACTTAGTTCAGACTACAGAACACCCACACAAAATTTCCTCTGGATGGCAACTGCCAGCACGTCTTCCACCTCTTCATGCTGACTTCTCTTCGCCTCCTCTCTCCTCCAAACATAGGCTGGGAGATTCCACCCTCTCTGTGTCAAGACAGTACATTGAAATTGTCTTATGGCACCCACTTTATTTGCCCACAATATTCAGAATTTTGTAAGGTGAATTTGGTCTTTACATTTCTTAGCCAAAATTTTATTCTTAACTTCAATTTTTCTCTTTTAATTTTTGTCTGGTGGTTAAATCAGTGTTTCTCCGTGGTGAACCACAGATTCCCTTGGGCGTAAGTGTGGGGTGAATTAATGTAATTCATTGAGCCCTATAGGTTATACTATTCTCACTTATAATTTGGGCCTACCCTGAGCTGCACATTTAGCAGTAAGCACTGGAGACTACTAAGTTGTAACCTCAAAGATTTCCTAAAATATAAAATTCATTAAATATCTAATAATAATTCTATGAATGTTCTGTATAACCATGATTTTTATTTTTCCATAAATTAAATATATTAACAATGACCTTTCTCAAATTATTTTACTTTTAAAAAATACTAACAAAATAATTCATACAAAACAGTAAAAAAGATTGTATTTAAAGAATAATTATGAAAACAAATACCCTTAGAACCAAAACAACTGTACTTCAGAAGTCTGAATAACTGGGGCTGGAGAGATAGTACAATGTAAAAAGCACTTGCCTTGTACATGATCAACCTGGGTTCAATCCCTGTCATTCTATATGATCCCCTGAGCACTGACAGGTGTGATTCCTGAGCACAGATATAGGTAACCCTTGAATATTGCCTAATGTGGCCCCAAAACAAAACAAAAAGCAAAAACAAAAGAAAAACCAAAGTCTGAATAATTTCCCGAATCATATCCTATTTTTCTTTTCTTAACATTTTGATTACTTAGGTGTGTACCATTTTTACAGTTTATAGATCTTTTGAATTTTGTCAGATTTTCAGTTTTAAACTTACAGGAGAAGAAATACATGATATCTACTCTTTGGTTGAAATGCTTCTTTCATTCCATATTAAGACTCACCATATATGTAACATGGCTATACTTAGCTTTTGGTGATTGCTACATCATATTTCACAGTATGGTTATATATAATGTGCCCATTCTTTTGTTTTTGGAGGTTGCACCTGGCCAGGTCCAAAGGTTACTCCTGGAAGCCTCAGGTGACCATATAGGATACCAGGGATCAAATGTGGGTCATTGCATGTAAGATAAAAGCCATACCCACAGTACTATCACTCTAGCCCCTATTATTTTCTTTTTTCCTTTTTTCTTTTTGGTGTTTGGGACATCCCTAGTGATGCTCAGGGGTTATCCTGGCTCTGAGTTCAGAGGTCATTCCTGGCAGGGACCATAAGGAGGAAGCTGAGGATCAAATCTAGGTTGGCCGTGTACAAGGCAATCACTGTGTTATCCCTCTGCACCTCCATTCTATTTTTATGAGTTCAAGTTGCCTTATGTTTTATAGTTATTACAGAGATATAGATCAGTAAGTCTACATAATATACAAGAAATTTTTAGAGCAGTATGTATCACTGGCTCATAGTATGTAGCTTTAATTTTACAAGATTATTTTACTAGATTTCCACATTATTTTCTGAAGAAATTGAAACTTAATTATTTTTGTTATTACTCTTATTACTTTGAGACTTTTTCATTATTTTCTTCTTGAGTGGGTACCTAGTTATTTTGGAAAGTGATTTTCATATTCTTTTCTGTGATTATTAGTTTGGATGTGTATATTTTCTTTTCTTTTTTTTTGGGGGGGGGGGTTACACCCGGCAGTGCTCAGGGGTTACTCCAGGCTCCATGCTCAGAAATTGCTCCTGGCAGGCTCGAGGGACCATATGGGATGCTGGGATTTGAACCAATGACCTTCTGCATGAAAGGCAAATGCCTTACCTCCATGCTATCTCTCCAGCCCCAGATGTGTATATTTTCTCCAACACAGGCCAGAATACTTCTCCTTTGGTGTAATTTAAGTATTGTTTAGTTTTAAAATGTTTTTCACTTATTGACTGCAAGAACTCTTTATATATCTTTGTTTCTCAAACTGAATTGAAATTCTTAAAACCAGTCAGATTTTGGCATAAAGATTATTTTTAAATACTGAAAACTTACTGTAGAAAACACAACATATATTCTCTATCACTCTCAAGAAATGGGAAAGTTCCCATTAGTCCTATAGTAAAACATCTAGTCATATGATAAGTAAATAACTTTACTAAATCCATTTTTTAACCAGATGAGTACTAATATTGGTGCTTCAGAGGTTTAAGGATTTTTTGAATTAGTAAACATATTATATATTTTATAAACTCATATTGGTATCAGTATACCAAAGGTATTATTTCATTTTTTAAAAAAATATGGAACGCTTCACGAATTTGCATGTCATCCTTACACAGAGGCCATGCTAATCTTCTCTGTATCGTTCCAATTTTAGACTATGTGCCACCGAATCGAGCACGGTATTACTTCAAAGTTAGGAAGAACTTGCTGTAAAGTCTGGAGCTATAAATGAGTGTAAAGATTCTTTACTACTGATTCAAGTTAAATAATTTGAATAAATGGCTTAGGACTGCTCATATTTTTTGTCAAATTAGCGACGTTTTTCCCGTCCCTTGTTATTTGTAGATTCATCTCGTTTTTTGCATTTAAAATTTTTGGGGGGCCCAGGAGATAGCATGGAGGTAAGGCGTTTGCCTTTCATGCAAAAGGTCATCGGTTCGAATCCCGGTGCCCCATATGGTCCCCCGTGCCTGCCAGGAGCAATTTCTGAGCATGGAGCCAGGAGTAACCCCTGAGCACTGCCGGGTGTGACCCAAAAACCAAAAAAAAAAAAAAAAAAAAAATTAAAAAAATTTTTTTTTGTTTGGGGACCAGAGAGATAGCACAGAGGTCAAGCGATGCACACAGCCGATGCACCATGGACTGTGGTTCGAAATGAAAATCGGCATCCAATATGGTCCCCTGTGCCTGCTAGGAGTAATCGATTTCTGAGTGCAGAGCCAGGAGTAATCCCTGAACCCGCTGGGTCTGACTCAAAACCAAAATTTTGTTTTTTGGGGGGAACCATAACTGCCAGGGCTGAGGATCGCTCCTGGTGGGTTTTGGGCTCCACACAGGGTACCAGAGATTAAACCTAAGCCCGTGCATGCAAGGTAAGAATTCTGCCCACTGTACTGTCGATCCAGATCCTACATTTAAAGTTTTAAATGCACTTTTTGTTTTTCAATATTATTGTTTAGTGACCATCTCTGGTAGTGCTCCGTGTTTACTCTTAGTTCTGTGCTAAGGAATCTTCTGGTAGGGACGAGTGCACTATCTCTGGTGCCAGGGATCGAACCCAGCCAGCCAGGTGCAAGCAACCAACTACTCAAAGTCCTTGACTACGCCTCAGACCATCCTCTCACTTTTTGGATATTGACAGGTTTCATTAGTGAGAAATGCTCAAAATTTCTCACCTTTGACTGTTCGATCCTGTCCTTTGGTTTTCTTAAATCTCAAGAAATAATTGCTCTGGGGGTTCCTTTCCTATCTGAAGCCTGAATTCCTTTTAATTTATTTTAATTTTGGTTTTGTTTCTTTTCTTTTTATTTTTTTGTTTTGCTTTGTTTTGTTTGGGGTGGGGGCACACCTTTGACTGTTCGAGCCTGTCCTTGGTTTTCTTTCCCCCCCCCCCCTTTGGTTTTTGGGTCACACCCGGCA
>PVKC010049339.1:0-10749 GCA_004027635.1 Crocidura indochinensis | reverse complement strand
CTATATTCGAGGTATTCTGCTTTTCTCATTCTTTAACATTGTCATGCTAGTTGTTAGTGTAGTTATTTCACTAACATCATTCACCATTCTTTGTTGTGGGCTTCATATTGTGAGCTGGTCCTTCTGGCCCTTTGGCCCTTAACTCTATTGTCTCTGGGCCTTATTACAATAATGTCTTTCATTTTTCTTAAAACCCATAGATGAGTGAGACCATTGTGTGTCTATCTCTCTCCCTCTGACTTATTTCACTTAGCAAAATAGATTCCATGTACATCCATGTATAGAAAAATTTCATGACTTTATCTCACCTGATGGCTGCATAATATTCATTGCGTATATGTACCACAGTTTCTTTAGCCATTCATCTATTGAAGGACATCTTGATTGACTGAATGCACCAGTTTAGAGGCACAGAGTGGCAAAATGGATTAAAAAACTGAATCCAATATTCTGCTGCCTACAAGAAACACACCTGAATAGTCCGAACAAACATCAAAATCAAAGGCTGGAGGAAAATGATCCAAGCAAACACACACACAAATAAAAAAGCTGGAGTGGCCATACTAATATCAGATGACACAAACTTTACACTCAGAAAAGTTGTAAGGGACAAAGATGGACATTTCATATTAATCAAGGGATATATACAACAGGAAGAAATCACACTCCTAAACATATATGCACCCAATGAGAGACCAGCAAAATGTTTAATACAATTGTTGACAAATCTGAAAAATGATAACAATAGCAACACAATAATTGTGGAATACCTCAACACTTCCCTGTTTTTTTTTTTTCACTTTTCCTTGATAGGTTAATCAGATTGAAACCCAACAAAAATATACTAGCTCTGAAAAGAGAAATGAATAAAGTGGACTAGTAGATGTATATAGGGCACTCCATCACCAGAAACCTGGATACACATTCTTCTCCAATGCACATGACATTCTCCAGGATATATTACATGCTAGCGCATAAAACATACCTCCATAAAATAAAGAGGATAGAAATTGTGTAGGCTACCTTCACTGATCACAAGGCACTGAAATTAGATGTGAACTACAAAGGAACACAGAAAAAAACCATTAACACCTACTAAACAGCTTACAACAGAGATGAAATCGAAGAGGAAATCAAAACATTCCTGGAAACAAATGACAATGAAGACACAAGTTATGAGAATTTATGACACAGCAAAAACGGGACTGAGAGGAAAATTTATAGATTTGCAAGCATATATCAGGAAGGAAGAAGGGGCCTACATTAATAACTTAATGACACAGCTTATAAAATTAGAAAATGATCAATAAAGGGAACTAGTCATTTTCTTTAAGACAAACGTGTCTAATTTGATTTCTACTACTAAAATTCAATTATGTAATTATATATTTTTGGAGAATGGTTCCCAAGAATCACTCAAACTTGGGGGTATGCTTGACTTTATCAGTAAGAGTCTTCTGGGGCCACCTTGATGGTGCTCTGGGGCCTCTGCACTCCTGTCTTCTGAGTTCCTCCCATAGCTGAGCCAAATGAATGGGTACATATATTCATTAATCATACCTGAAGTCAACATAATATTATCAACTAATTAAAAATGTAAAAGGTAAAAATCATCTCCAAGAAAACAGTGATCAGACAAAAGGAGTCCTAGTTGCTTTCTCTAGCTTGTAAAAACTTATCAAAATCTACTTCCCTGAGTTTTGACGCTGGCTATCTCCCTCCTAGTTTAGAAAGAAAAATAACAACAGCAAAAACAAAGGAAAGAGCAAAATTACTAGTAATGCAGGCAAATTCAAGTGATTTATTTGAAACTGAAAAATATTATCATCTCCTATGTTGACAAAAACTATGTTGACAACAAACTATCTCCTAAGCTGACAAAAAGCATAACTAGCCCAAACTTACCAAATCATTATGTTAATGGTGAAAATAAACAAGTAACAATGATGTTTCAGGTCTTTCTCAAGCTCTTGAAACTATTTCTCTCTCCAGAAGCACAGGTAAATTGGGTATTAATATTATGATCCTATGAAGTTGAGGCACAGGGAATAAATCTGCCTCTGTTTCTCTCTGTTTCCCTCTCTCTCTCTCTCTCTCTCTCACACACACACACACACACACACACACACACACAGAGAGAGAGAGAGAGAGAGAGAGAGAGAGAGTTGGGGCAGGGGATCAGGATAAAATTGGGTAAGTTAAAAACTAGATAGGCTTTATCCAAGGGACCACTACTGCCAGGAAGTTTTCAAAAAAAGAAACATGGATAGTTTTCTTTATGGTGTAAAGAGAGGTCAAGCCAGTATGGGGCCAATGAGATGGATTAAAGAACTTTAAAATTTCCTTCTAGTCCTTTGATACTAGCTACAGCCAAGAGCCCTATGTAACCCTTAATTCAGTGCAATACAGAACAACCAAATTCTAACCTCAGAGAGAGATAAACACACATACCAGAACTCGTTGTGTATTCAGAAAGACCAGCAGTGCACTAATTATGCAGGGGTGCAGGCAGGGGCGAGGGTGCCTATAGAGGAGGTCCTAGGAGTTCAGACATGAAACGCTTAGCAAGACAGCATGCTAGATTTTGAATTTGAAGCAGCAGAATAGGAGAGGGCAACAGACTTCATGGACACGGTGCTCCATAATTCATGAGGTGTTGTTGCATGCCGACAATGCTTTACCTGGTGAACTAGCCACGCACTAAAATTCCTGTCTCTGCCATTCTTTCGTCTAGACACACATAAAACTGCTCTTTTCTCAGCCCCAGATCTTGTTCTAGTTTCTGCATCAGGGAAACGTTACATCATTAAATGAGTGGAAGGATATGGATACTTACACATGTAAAAAGACTTGGTGTGGTGCAGAAGATGATGATTTTAACAATCTAAATGGCATTTCTCAAAGGATACTCTGAGAAAGTAATTTCTTGAGATTTATTCTTATAAAGCACACACAATTCAGCATAGTGCTGTGGCCAAATACATTTAGGAAATATTCCCTATTATGCCTTAGAGATAAACAAAGCTTTGGTTTATTAAAGGCTCTAAACCATTCATTGAATAAACTTGGTTCCTTTTACTTTAGCATTTTCGAAACCTTATTTGACTTAAACAATCTTTTAAAAAAATGGTGGAATGTCCTTTTACATCTGTGGAATGTGTGCTTCAGAGTACAGTTTTAAAAGAATATTGATGCTTTATATCTGTGATTTGATTGAAGCAGTGAGTGACCTGAAAGCTCAGATTCAGTTGATTACAAAATTTTACTAGAAAAATTGGAGCTTGTTCATTTACTCTGATCAATATCAATTGCAAAATTATGTCACCATGAACAAAATTTCACATTTAAGCTTAGTTTGGTCTACTATTGACCAAATTTATTTGCTAAAATATTTTATTCTATTTAGCTATAATTATATTTTAAGTTATTTTCTCCATTTTGTTGATTGTGTGGAGTATTTGGATATTGTGATGAATGTTTCTAATTTCACATAGAATGTTTATCATGGGATTTATAAGTCCCAGGGCTTAATATACTAGATTATTTGTTATTACTATCACATCTTGTAGCTGCAGATTCAATTCATGCTCTTTAAGTACTTCTTCCCTCATTTTTTCAGAGTTTTCCCTGAAATGTTAGTTCCTGATTATCTGATCTGATTTATAAAATCTGAAAAAGCACAGTGGAAGGAGTGCTTTGCACTCTACAAACATGACAGTCTATCATTGTGTATATGTATAGACAGGCTTTCTTTTCTTGGGCACATGATATTGCTTCATTATATTATATGCTGGGTCTTGGAACCAAATTGAAGCAAAATCTGAATCCTGTTCTGGAGAGGTTTGATCTTGGCATGAGAGGGGGACATGAGTGAACCCTTAGAATGAATGAGATAATGTAGGCATTAAAGAGCTTAATGGTACTCAATGTAGAATCATCCAAGAGTATAGAGTTGGTCTAAATGCATTGTTTTGAGTGGTAGCTGCTGAAGTATGATGGGGATTTATTAGCTGGGGAAAGAGAAGTGTAAATACCTAAGATGCTCAAACTTCTAAGTAATCAAGAAGTTACATATTAAGTCATTAATAATATATTGCTGTTATTAGGGAAAAATTAAGAAGATGGCCAATATCCAATTTTATAAAGAAAGCAGAGATAAGTTATTTTTGTAAACTATTTTTATGGAAATATAAATAAGGAGTGGAGTCCTGTTGGAGGGGTTAGAAAAACTTTAAAATATATACATTTTGACTCCATTTTTTCTCTAAAAGAAATTCTCACATGTATGTATTAGTGAAGAGGACGACTGGTTTTGCCATTAATGAGAAAAAAATAAAAACATACTCTGGAATTCTGTGTGAAGTTAAACAAAAATGGAAGGAATTTCAAGAAGTATTGTGAAGGCAAAGCAGTAATTTATAACACAGTGTGAACAATGTCATTTATGGAAGAATTTGAACAGTGCAGTTACTGCTTTCTGTATAAATATATGCATGTAATTATATGCATGGGTATGAAAAAGGTATAGAAAAGGAATAAAATTGGCGATTATTTGGCTCTCTTATTCTACATATCTTAATATTTCTTTTTTTAATTTATTAAGACATTTTATTGAAATATTGTGATTCACAAAGTTCTTTATGTTTTGTTTTCAGACATACTATGCTTCAGGGAAAATCCTACCAGAAGTGTTGACCTCCCTCACTAATGTTCCCAGAGTGCATACCATGCCATATCTTAATATTTCTGTGAATAAAAAGTCCATTTGTGGCTTGAGAAATTAAATTTAAAAATATTCAGAGCAACTTTTAAAAATATACCTGTGGCAGGCAGAGAGATATATTTCCTGGAGAAGTCCATTGACTAAGCCACAGAATCAACAGATGATCGTTTCAACCAAAATAGCATCCTCATACCTGCATCCTATCTTTTCTTGCCTTCTTGGACCTTATTTCTCTTTTATCTATTCATCTCCCCATTGCAAGCATGCCCTAGAGTTTCTCACCTAAAAATCTCCCCCATCTTTCCCTCATTCCTCACCATCCATTGACCATTTCTCCTTTGTAGTAACACTTAAAAAAAGCATTGTATATACTCACTGCTCTTTCCTTCATCACCTGACCCCATTCCCTCTAGTCAGACTCCTGTCTCATCCCCTATGAAAACAGTTCATCAGGATCTTCCATTGGTCTTACTCCTGCACGGTATCAGTGTTTTTTGTTTGTTTTAACATCCCATTTCTACCACCATCTGGCCTCTGACCTCTTTTCCTTTGGAATAACTCCCATATTTTTTGTACCATAAGATGCACTTCCCCTACCCCCAAAAGATGGAGCGAATGCCACCTGAAGCCTGAAGTGCAGGGAAGGAGAGCATATTCTAACCATTTGACATGTGCAGTCTTATGGCTCCTTTATTGTGCAGACATATCATATAGTACGAGCAATCAGGTTATTTTATTATAGTTTATTAAATATTTTAGTACACCATTTGCTTTAGAATATTTTTTCTTGTTTTCCTCGTCTAAAAACTGTGTGTCTTATGGTCAGGTGCATCATATAGAGCAAAAATATGGTATATTCATTCACCCTCTCAGACACTGAACTCTTCCAATTTCTTTTCTACACGGGAGGTTATTCCTTTCTGATTTTCTCTTTGTAAGTCCTGAAAGTATTGACGTCCTGCACCCTCTATCTTCAGAATCAAGTTTTCTTTTATACTTAAGTCCTGGAACACACAAATCTGGAATTGTTGTTGTTGTTGTTGTTGTTGGTGGTGGTGGTTTTGGAACCACACCTGGTGGTGGTCTGGGCATACTCCTGGCTCTAAGGGACCACATGAAGTGTCAGATAATGTACTGAGGTCAACTGCTTGCTAAATGCCTTACCTGATATACTTTTGCTCCATCCCTCCCTCTCTTTTCTTTCTTTATCTCTCTTTCTCTCACAAGTTTAAACTTAGAAAATTAAAAGAACTTTTAAAAATCAATTTAAAATTTTTAATCTCAATAATAGTCACTGTTGGCATGACTGTGGAGCTAAAGTGACCCTCATGCACTGCTGGCAGAACTACTTGGATCCCCTTTTAGAAACAATATAGACATGTCTCAAAAAACTAAGAACTGAGTTTCCAACAATTACAATTTCCAGCAATTACACTTCTCAGGATCTACCCAAAAACTATTTCAAAAATTAACGTGTGTTTCTCTAATTGTTGCAGCCCAAATATTGAAACAACCTGAGTGCTCAAGAATGAGCACTAAAGAAACTGTGAAATACCAGTTTTGAAGTGGTATTTTGGTGTCAGTATATAAAAAAATATTACACATGTAGTTGGAAAAGGCAGCATTTCTTTAATATTCTTAAAAGGTAATTATATATTTGATTCTATACCAAAATTTTACAATATGAAATCTTAAATTTTATGTTAATATTTTATTTTTGCTATCTCACTGATTTGTAGCATATGTAAATAGATCTTTTGCAGAAGTCACTCCTGGCAGGCTCGGGGACCATATGGGATGTTGGGATTTGAACCGGGGTCCGTCCTGTATTGGCAGCATGCAAGGGGAAAGCCTTACTGCTGTGCTATTGCTCTGGCACCAACCACCTGCCATTTAGAAAATATTGGTTCTTTGAGTTATGTGGACGTCTCAATATTGATATACTTTATGAAACAATATTGAAAATATTAATAGTAGAAGATTGTCCTCTACATTGGGCAGTCCTCAGGGCATTTTCATGGCTGTGCTAAGGAATCATTCCTGTCATTTCTGGTGGGGATCAGGGATCATATGCAGTGCCAGGGATGAAACCTGGATCGGCTGTTTGCAAAGTGAGAGCCTTCACCCTTTTGTTATTTCTTTGGCCCAAACCTTTCTAACTTGAGCATTTAAGTTGGCTCAAATCCTCTTCTTTAAATAGTGGGTTCAGAAACTTTTTAGTGCACTCCAAGCAGAATTCTGTGATCCAGGGATAAATGATAAAAATGGTTCTCACCCTATTAATGCTCAGGTATTTTATCCACAGTTGCTTTACACCGCAAGTACAGATGATGTAGCAAGCTCAAAAAGTAACAGTGGCTTCAATATAGCTGTGAAAATAATTTTCACCTTGTGGATTCCTGAAAGGGTTCTTAGAGAAGTACTTCCCAATGGTCAGTGGATTATATTTGGTGAACCACTACTGAGGACAATCTCACTCCAGTCAGCTCCATCCGGCTTCTGATGACCAAGTCCCGGGCTAATCATTTGGTTTTTGAAGTATAATTATAAGATGTCTAATGATACACAGTTATATCACATGAAACTTTTTAATAATGAATTTAATAAGGTTATTAAACCCACTAGTGTTTAGCACTTTACATGTCTATTTTTTTGAACATGAAATTAGGTTAGCAAATCATTGCTGCAAATCCCTTCTCTCCAATTTTCTGTTTTAATGCCCCAAATGACTTTGCTGTGAGTTATACACTACTTTTTAAAATTGCCTTCTCATGTCATGTCTATGGGGTAGGAAAGAATAGATAACCTTTGGCATTCAGATTCTAGGACACATCATCAAAGACGTGTTTTTTAATGTCCTCAAATAGCTTTCTGTGCCACTTCTGACAATGCTTTGTCTATTTATAAGCCTTTTCTGCATCGTTAGCTCATATAGCAAATTTAAGCCAAAGTAGAGGTAGATTTATTCTAGAAAAATCCATACTGTTTGAGTCCACTTCTGTTGACCTCATATCCTCATATCTCCAACAGAACAGGATAACTTTACTTTGTTTTTTTTCATCTTTCAAGACCTTTATCGCTGTTACAGTTTTTACTGGTTTTTAAGAGCTACACTCTAACTTCTGCCCTATTTCTCTCTGGAACCTCCTCAGCTCCATACCACGTGGCCCTGGTTTGTAGTCCACTGTCTGCACTGGGTCCTGACCCCACTTTCAGAATAATATTTGGATGACCTTAAATGCCCATATTAGAAGTATCCAGTTTCAAGTAGTTATTTTCAACATTTTATTACTATGGGGCCATTTACATGGCCTGATAATCCTGGCTTGATTATTCAGGGCTTGGTCATTGGTGTGGTGTTGGGTCTGACAGTTGTAAGAGCTACCAGAGTCCCTTCAAAAGTGCTCAGGGGAAACTCCCAGTTTGGTTGCTTTAGGGTATATCTGGGTGATATTTGGGGCCATTTAGTGCTGGAAATCAAATTGAGAGCTTTTGCGCAAAAAAAAAATACTCAGTCCTTTGAGTCACCTCCAGTTCTGTTATTTTTCTAGATTATTATTATTATTTTATTATTATTATTATTTTCTTTATCTCAGGGTCTCCAGAAGTTGACTGAGACATAATCATTTGTGTTGTATGAGTAGGTGAGAATTCTCTCTTACTTCTTTTCAGTTACCTGAGTGAGCTATAGGCTACCTTTGACATTAAAGGGCTCTTTAAAAATTATGATGTGGAGCCAGAGTACATCACTTGCCTTGCCTGAAGCTGACACAGCATATAAGCACTGTCAGGTGTGGTCCCTGAGTTCAGAGGAAGGAGTAAGCCCTGAGCATTACCTGCCTCCCAACCCTAGTGAAGATAAACTGAAAAGTTAAAGCAAATGAACAAACAACAAATCTAGGGGTTTTAAGCTGACACAACTTGCAATTCTTCACCGGGACCAACTTTTGGGATACTTAGGAAGCTTAGGTTTTTGCTGGAAATATTTCAAGAGATCAGCCATAAATATGCATTTGACAGCACACCAGACTTGTGCAAGTCAGAATCAGGATAATGTCAAACTGGTTCCCAATATTACACTTGCCCTGGGATCACATGTGCGTAATGAAATAGGCTCATCATCACAATTGCTTTCATCAAGGGTTTTCTTATTCTAGATTTGATACCACTTTCTATCCTCCTCACATGCTATTGATCTTGTACTTTTTTTACTCAAATAGAATTTCCACATTACACTAATTGATTTTCAAGGTGACCTAAATATGAAGTGCTATTTTTAATCTTAATCTTTTAAAAATGACATTATTCTGGGAGCACAGAAGATAACTTTATGGCTTGAAGTGGAAATGACTGTCTATACCAAGGCCTTGTGTTTGTATTTCCCAGGCAATTCTGACAGTCACATATTCTAGACACTAGGCAGGGGAAAATATTTAGGTGGTGCGTCTTAAGAGTTGTAAATCTTCCCCCTATTATCAGGCTCCCAGCCATCAAACTACCAACCTCCTAGTAGTTTTCTTTGTCACCTTTGACCTTACTCAGTTGCTCTCTGAATGACATTGGAAGAAAATGAAGCTCCATGCTTTAAGGAATATTGGCTTTCACATTTTCAGAAGTCCGAAGAGTCAAGGGACCAGATTTTGTTAATGTCAAGTCAACTGAAGGTTGTAAAGAATTATAAGACCCAGGGATTATACTTGTTTTTATAATGCATGAGAGCAATTTCAATTAGTCACTTCCTAAAGGAGACATTACATTTTGAAGGGTGAAGTATACAAAAGAAAAGAGAAAGGAAAAGTAACCCTCTTCTGTGACTACATCTTGTTGCTTTGAAGATATATTTTTTCAAAGAACACGATATTCAAAGCATAAGGCTGATCACAGAAAATCAAGAGCATATTCTAGAAATAAAATTGGGTAGAGAATTCTATAAATCAGATCCCATGTGGATATGCATTGGGCTTTAAGGGATATTTGCTCCTTGCTCCTAATATACTGGGAAAGCTGCCCATATCTCCCAACTACTGCTGTAAATCAACATTATTTTCATCCTGCTTCCCCACACAGAATCTCTTGCACATGACTTTATTTACTCCTTTTACACATATTTTTGTATTTGTTCCTTTCTTTCATTTTAGGGTCACATTTGACAGTGCATAGGGCTTACTTCTCCTTCTGTGCTCATTTACCACTTCAGGTGTTTGAGGTGGTGCTGGGGATTGAATTGGGGTCAACAGCATGCATAACTGCATCTAACTACTGTACTATCTCTCTGGTGTAACATTATATTTTTCTTTTAAAAAGAAGATTGACCTAACATTGACTATTTGCTCATAAAATTTACATGTGTGCATGAGAATTTAATAGGGATTGCTGATATGAGGCACAAACTTAATTGGAGGCACATAGGGACTGTTTCTGGCTCTTTGCTCCAGAATGATCTCTGATGGTATTGGAGGATCATATGTGGTGTAAGAGATCTGAGAAGAGATTGGTTGCATACAAGTCAAATGTTTTGTTTTCTCCATTCTTTGGATCAGGATGAAAAAAAATCTCTGTTTGGGGGCAGAGAGATAGTGTAGTAAATAGGGTGCTTGCCTTGCATGCAGCTAACCTGGGTTTGATCCATGGGCATCCCATATGGTCCCCTGAACACTGTTAGGAATAATTACTGAGCTCAGAAACAAGTATAACACCTTTGCAGAGTCAAGTGTGCCCCCCAAACAAAATAAAAATGAATGCTTGACTGTTAAATTCCTCAGCTGTAGAATACAGCAAAGAAAATGTCCTCTCTCTCTCTCTCTCTCTCTCTCTCTCACACACACACACACAGAATCTCCAAAATAGGACTTACTACAGTACTTGACAAAGTGTGAAAGCCTCAGGAACATTGTCTTTTCTTTATAATATTTTTTATTTAAACACCTTGGTTACAAACATGATTGTGGTTGGGTTTCAGATATAAGATGACACCCCCAGTGTAACATTCCCATCACCAATGACCCAAATATCCCTCTTCCCCTTCC
>PVKC010049338.1:0-10761 GCA_004027635.1 Crocidura indochinensis | reverse complement strand
GATTTCATAGAAGTGGTGGAGATTTCTGAAACTTCTTGATCAACAAATTTAAACCAACATTGTATTGCTAAATATTGTATTGATAAAAACAAATGCATCTTTTACAATAGACTGTGCAATAACCCTTTATCTTTTTTCTTTTTTTGGGGGGTGGGGGGGTGTTGGGCCACACCTGTTTGATGCTCATAGGTTACTCCTGGCTAAGCACTCAGAAATCAGCCCTGGCTTGGGGGGACCATATGGGATGCTGGAGGATGGAACCAAAGTCCTTCCTTGGCTAGTGCTTGCAAGGCAGACACCTTACCTCTAGCACCACCTCGCTGACCCCATATCCTTTTTCATTTCACCATAATGAATAGAAACATAGGATAAGTTGTATTCTTCAGGATTGTCCTTAGAATCCGTAATGTACTTTTTTTATTTGTTGTGTTTTTTTTTTTATTTTATTGAAACCATTGTATTTACAAAGTCCTTCATGGTTGAGTTTAAAACATACAATGAATCAAGGTCAATCACAACACCAGTGACAACCTCCCTCCACCAATAATCCCACCAATAATTGCCAGGTGTACCCTATACCACAACCTTGCCCCTCAGGCTACCAATATAACAGGCTCGTTTTAAGTTTACATTGTTAAAGTTTGGGCCTCTTCATTTCATCATTGTTACCATTAGTATGGTTATCTAGTTCTGTCCTTTTTATTTATTTATTTTTCTTTTTTTCTTTTTGGGCCATCTGGTGATGCTCAGGGGTTACTCCTGGCTCAGAAATCATTCCTGACTTGGAGGACCATACGGGATGCCGGAGGATTGAACCGAGATCCATCCTAGGCTAGCATGGACAAGGCAGATGCCTTACCCTTTGCGCCACTGCTTGGGCCCCTAGTTCTGTCCTTTTTTTTTCTTTAACAATATCAATGCATCTGAGACCATTTGGCCCCTGGCTTCCATCCTTTCATATTTGTGTTTCTCCTCTTTCACTCAGTTTCTTTACTTTTCTTCAATATATTCTGGAGCAATGGTGTTTAAGACAACTACCATTTAGACCACTGTGTTTCTTTATACGGTTATTCTAGATACCACATATGAGTGATATTCTGTATTTATCCTTCCTCTAGTTTATTTTATTTAACATATCTTCTAGTTCCATCCATGTAGTTGCAAATTACATGATTGCATCATTCCTTATAACTCTGTAGTATTCTGATGTATATATGGACCACATCTTCATGGTCCACTCATTTGTTGTTGGACCTCTAGGTAAATTCCAAGTTTTGGTTATTGTATTGAATGCTTCAATGAATAGCAATGTGCATATACCCTTTTGGATGAATATTTTTCTGTTATGGAGCTAGATACCCAAAAGAGAGATGGCTGGCTTGTATAGCAGCTCAATTTTGAGTTTAATAAGAACCCTCCATACTTTTTTCTATAGGGGTTGAACCAGGCAGCTTTCCCACCAGCAGCGAATGAGACTTCCTTTCTCCACGCATCCCCACCAAGATAAACTGTTCTCCTCCACCATTGTACCCAGTTTCCCACACTCCCCCAAGCCTTGCTCATAGGCAGGTTTGAATAATTTACTTCATATTGCTTTTACAACTACATGGTAATAATATTAAATGAGGGGCCAGAACAATAGCATAATGGTAAGATGCTTACCAGGTACATGTACAACCCATCCCCAGGTTCCATCCCCAGCATTCCATATGGTCACTCAAGCATACCAGGAGCAATTTCTGAGCACAGATACAAGAGTAACCCCTTAGTGCTGCTGGGTGTGGCCCCCCAAAAATGCCCTTTTTATGAATTAGGCTTTTTCATGAAGTAGTGTAATGTAATATTCATTGATTTCGTTCAAAGGGGAGAGAAAAAAATGAGTTCATTGTACTACAAATTTTCTACAAAGTTCTAATAACTTCAAAATAAAATCATATACTGCAAAGTGATTAAAATTTTTTGAAAAACACTCAGAAATCTACACCCAGAGTGTCTGCACTTTGGTTAGGCAAGTGAGATAAATTGCCTTGTTATGCCTGGTCTTGATACACAAAGTAAACCTAACCTAGAAAGTGTATGCATGTAATTTACCTGAAAAGATCACAAATGGGACATACAAATGGGAAGTTGCAGCAGCCACTACACTTTCCTCACTCAGAAAAACAGGACTGAGCAGAAAAAATAGAAGAGTGGTTATGTTTCTTGCCTTGTAGATGGCCAACCCTAGTTTAATCCTCAGCATGATGTGTGACCCACTAATCTCCCACCAGATATAACCCCTGACCAAAGAGCCAGGAGTAATTCCTGAGTACCACCAGGTATGGCCTACCAAATATAAATATTTAAACTAATTCATAAGGGGCCGGAGCGATAGAACAGCGGGTAGGGCTCTTGCCTTGCATGCGCTCGACCTGAGTTCAGTCACCGGCATCCCACATGGCCCCCTGAGCATGCCAGGAAGGCGTCCTGAGCAAAGCTAGGAATAGCCCCTGAGCTTCGCCGGGTGTGGTTAAAAAAAAAAGACAAAAAAAAAATAAAATAATTCATAACATAATCAAAAGATACCCTACTTGGAGCTGGACTGATAACACAGCAGTAGGGCATTTGCCTTGCATGCGGCTGACCAATGACGTATGCTGGTTCAATCCCCGGCATTCAATATGGTCCCCCAAGCCAGGAGAGATTTTTTTTTGGGGGGGGGGGGTTGGGTCACACCCGGCAGTGCTCAGGAGTTACTCCTGGCTCCAAGCTCAGAAAATTGACCCTAGCAGGCACAGGGAACCATATGGAATGCCGGGATTCGAACCACCGTCCTTCTGCATGAAAGGCAAACGCCTTACCTCCATGCTATCTCTCTGGCCCACAGGAGAGATTTTTGAGCACAGAGCCAGAAGTGGCCCCTGAGCACCTCCAGGTGTAGCTCAAAAAAAAAAAAAAAAGATACCCTAATTGATGGATAAAATATTTGCACATCATACATGAAATTTCAAAAGATACAATAACCATGATATATAAAGTATTCACAATACACAACAGCCAATAAAGCCAATTACTTTACCAAAAATTGAGACAAGGAGATGAATAGAAACTTTTCTGAAGAAGACATGCAGATGGTCATTAGACAGATTAAAGAGTATTCATCAAAAAAAAAAGTATTCATCATCAGATTACAAGAAAATACCGATCAAAATGACAGTGAGCTATTACCTTAAAACCAAAAACATTAATACTATTGTAAACCTATGGCCTAAATTATAATTAACTTTTCAAAATGCCAAATAAATAAGAATTTCTTTTTTGCTTGGTTTTGGTGTGGGGGCCATGCCCTGCGGTGTTCAGAGCTTACTCCTGACTCTGTGTGCAGGAATTACTCCTAGCAGAACTCAGGGAACTTTTAGTGGTGCAAGAGATCGAACAAGGATAAATCACATAAAAGACAAGTTTCTACTTGCTATACTGCTGCTCAGGTCTAAGTAAATAAATATTTCAAAACCGCATTGTGTACAGTTGCAAAGATAAAATATAATGTGAACATACATAAAGTTAATAGCATCGTTTAAAATATTTCACTTGCTACAAGAAAATTGATCAGAAACATTCCTGGAACTTCTCTGGATGGTATTTAACTTTTGATTCCTTCTAATCAGTCCCCAAAGCCTAGCTACATTTTAAGAACTCAATCAATATTACTGTTCAACTATCCAGTTACTTTTTTTAGTGAGGCTAGTATGTCCATTTTAGTTGCCAATAAATTCTTTCCTTTTATTTTTCCTCAGGAACAGAGCCCATGATTTTATTTTTCCATTTCTTGCATTTGAAGTATTCTTTAGTGACATCCTTAACCTGCAATTCTTTGCTAGAGCCCTTAACTACAACACAACTGCAGCCCACCACTTTATGCCCCCCCCCCTTTATACAGAAGCTTAGCCAGTTCCCTAGTTTCCTATTGCATTCTTTTTGGTTAAATTGATCTGAGTTCAACACAAAGGGGTCTGTCAATTTGACACTCATAGGTCTATAGGCCAAATACAGGCACAGAGCTGGACTAAGCACATTTTGCAACCCCACCTTCTAAGTCCTGGTGACTAAGGGTCATGCCCAGCTTCTCATACAATGTAGTATTACATCCATGACAATTTCTACAGCATCAGCCCAATGCAACCTTGAATGTAAACCAGCAAGAGAGGAAAAGTACTGCTGGGATGGAAATAGAATGGACAGAAAACATGCCTGCTTTTGTTTTGTTCTTTCTACATTGTTTCATGTCCATATCCAGCTGTGTTCAGTGCTCACTCCTGGCTCTGTGTTTAGGATCACTCTTGGCTCTGTGCTTTGGGATTTCTTCTGACAGTGCCTAGGTCTAAACAGGTGGACTGTATACAAGGCAAGCACTTTACCCACTGTGTTAATTCTCCAAGCCTCAAACAACATAATTTTAAGGAGACTATGAAGCTATTAAATAAATCAATGGAACAGTAAATTTTTATCTGAATGGAGGTGATTTAAAGACTTCACAAGGGCTGGAGAGATAGTATAGCAGGTAGTGCATTTGCCTTACAAATAGCCAACCCAGGTTCCAGTCCAAGCATCCCATCCTGAGAACCATTAGAAGTAATTCCTGAATGCAGAGTCGGGAATTACCCCTAAGAATATTGGGTGTTTCCCAAAAAGCAACAAATAAATTAGCTTGATTAAAGGCTTGATGCAGGCTGTATTCATTCTTAACCTTGCCTCTGTCTCTGCCTCACCTGCCCAAGTCCAGGTCTGGTCAGTTGACTTGATTCCGACCTGCATAAACTGCATGTTTCTGGGGTGGGGTGAATCTCCTGCTTTCATCACAGATCCTAGACCCAGAAAGACCTTCAGTTCAAAAAAAAAAAAAAAAACACTTCAACTGTCCCTTCAAACCCCAAGAGTCACATTCTTCCTTTTCACTTCACCATTCTTTGACCTTCTTCAAGTGTTTCTTTTTCACCCATGGAATTTCAAAGGATTGGACTTCATTCTCCATTCTGATTTTGGCTTGAATCAGAAAGAGTTAGTGAATATCTCCCCAGGTCTGTCTATTCAACCCTAAAGTTAAAAAGCAAGGAAGGTCACAAGTTGTTTACCAGTAGAAATAATGCACACTGACATCTATCCAAGTGCCATTTGACCAACAGTGTGCTAACAATTAAAGGGGATACTCCAGCATAGTTCAAGAGCCCTGGAAAAAGTCAAAAAGGTCATCCTGTATGGTCAAAGTCATCTCAGACTGTGATACAGTGCTAGTCAGCTCAAGATGCTGGGAACCTCAAGAACCCTCACTTTGGGCATTTGACAAGTGTTTGATGCCAGATTGGAGAACTCTCAGATTGAAAGCTCTCATAAATGTTCTAGTCCTTTGTTCTATCTTCTTGGCTCTGGGGTACTCATCATCTTAATTATGTACCGATGCTATTAATTCAAAAAAATTAATAAAGTTTTTCTAATACTACAGCTCTTATAAGTCATTTTATTTTTTCAGTTTACTATAGATTTATATGTTTCTGCTATTACTGGACTCCGTTGTTGGTTTCAGCCATTGCTTATGTGATGTAAGCGAGCAGGAATGTAATTTCAGCTTTAGGTTCCTGTGGGAAAATGCAATGTGTTTATAATGCATTTTCCAGTAATGAATTGGGGAAAGAAGGGATTATCTTTGATTTTGTCATTTTATAAGCAACCATGGTTACTAAATTGAATTTAATTCTGTTGTGCTCCATGTTTTTTTTTTCACTTCATAGTTTATAATGTTTGCTGATATGGTAAAAATTAGATTGTACCTAAAGTTTTAAGTTTAAGTTTCTTAGAAGAAAGCTTAGTTGTATGGAATATACATAGTTGAGATTTGTATAACAGCCAACCAAATTTGACTGTTTTCTTTCAGAACATTAAAAAATAAAAGATAAAAAGCCATAAATCTTAGAAATGCTTACCAAGTATCTCAAGTTTTTTTTTTCAATCACATATAGATAAGTTGCTGGAAATAAAGATTAGGCATAAAGGAGTAATACAGAGAAATGGTAAATTCTATGGGAGAATTCTATTTAAAATGCAGTGCCTGGTTTGGAACCAGAAAGACAGAATTGAAGTTAAGGGACTTATCTTGCACACAACTGACCTGGTTTAATCTGACCTGTACAAATGCAAACATTTAATACAGTGATGCTTTTAGACTTAAAAAATGTTTTATCTTCCTGCAGTTATAGAATAAGTTCAAATATCATCTTCCAAACTGAAATGTGTTTTATGTAATCACTATTAGTTACTTGAATTAAATAACATTCTTAAAGACAAATTGAGACTGGAGTGATAGCACAGTGGGTAGGGTGGTTGCCTTGCACATGGCCAGCCAAGGTTTGATTCCAGGCATCCCATATGGTCCCTTGAGCCTGTCAAGAGTGATTTCTGAGCACAGAATCAGGAGTAACCCCTGAGTATGGCCCCAAAACATAATAAATAAATAAATAATAAATAAATAATAAAAATACTGTGATTTTAATTCTAATGAGTCTAAGATTTTTTCAGGAGAAAAAAATCAAGAGAGTACAAAATATAATCTGTATTTTGGGGGGGGCACACCAGCAGTGCACAGGAATGACTCCTAGCAGGATTTGGGGAACCATATGGGGTATCTGCAGTTGAACTTAGATCAACCAATGCAAGGCAAGTTCCATACCACTGTACATTCAATATAATTTTTTTTTTTTGGTTTTTGGGCCACACCCGGTGACGCTCAAGGGTTACTCCTGGCTATTCGCTCAGAAGTCGCTCCTGGCAGGCACGGGGGACCATATGGGGAACCGGGGGATCAAACCGCGGTCCGTCCTAGGTTAGCTCAGGCACCTTATCTCCAGCGCCACCACCCGGCCCCTCAATATAATATTTTTAAAAGCCAAACTCAAAGAAAAATACACCTTTGTCTCCTTTGAGGCCTTTCAAGAAAGACTTCCCTGTGTGGAGCTAATTTTATGATTCAGATGGACTGAGCTAGCAGGTGACAGATAAGTGATAAAGCATTCTGAGTGTCTATGAGATAAAATTCACATAGAGGGATTGGAGACATAGCAAAGAGGTTAAGGTACTAGCCTTGCAGGCATGGGCATCATATATGGTTTCCTGAGCACTGTGAATATGGTCTCTGAGCACCACCAGGTGTGCCGCCCCAAAAAATAATTTTTGCATTAGTAGTTTGAATAAAGCATTTTGTCCATTCTAATATAAGCAAACCAGGCTCATTCAATATGTTAAATGTTTGGAAGAAGGGAGCAAGGGATAGTAGAGAATTTCTCTTGCTTTACTGTCTTTGAACTGAAAATTCATCTTTTACCACTTCAGTCAAGAATAAAAACATTGATATTGTCTGGTCTGAAGTCATGGGGCCTCCAGCATCAGTTAGGCAAAGCATTAGCATGTAATCCTGGAAACACACATCCAAACACTATCAGTGATACCCCAATATCAGATATACATCAGATATCAGACATATATCAGATATACCCCCCAAGCATAAGCCTAAAACTTGGTGGATAATTAACATGTATAAAATTTTACTGTGTTTCCTCCAGTCTTTGACGACACATTTTCTTTTCTGTTGTTGTTGTTGTTGTTGTTGTTGTTGTTCACAGGACATTTTCTTGCTTCCTGTTTTCAGTCTGTATGTTTGCCTTTAAAATAAAAGAGGACACTGACCAAAATGATAGTTTAGAGTGCAGGGAATTTGCCTTGCACCTGACCAACTCTGAGCCTCTGCATCCCATATGGTCCCACAAATCTGCTAGAAGTAATTCCTGAGTGCAAAGCCAGGAGTAAGCCCTGAGCAAGCACAGTCAGATGTGGGCAAAAAAAAGAGAAAGAAATGGAACAAAGGCCAGATATGTCTCAAGCAAATATCAAAAAAAAAAATCTGCACCACAGGGGTCTGCCAGGCAACTGCCAGCCCCTGCATAATCCAAATAGTCCTCAGGTCCATTGATTGTAGTCTATAAGAAATCAACTTAACAAGAACAATAAACAATAAATGCTGCAGGGGCTGTGGAGAGAAAGGAACTCTCATTCACTGCTGATGGGAATGCCATCTAGTCCAGCTTTTATGGAAAACAATATGGAGATTTCTAATAAACTGAAAATTAAAATCTCATATGATCCAGCTAGGAGTGGTATAACTCCTAGGGATATACCCTAGGAACACAAAAATACAATTAAAAAATTTGTTCCTCAATTGTATATTTGTTGCAACACTATTTACAATAGCCAGACCTTGGAAACAACCAAGATGCCCTTCAACAGATTAATGGTTAAAGAAACTGTGGTACAAATACACAATGGAATATTATGCAGCCATAAGGAGATATAAAGTGATAAAAATTTTCCTTTACATAGTTGTACATAGACTATTATGCTGAGTGAAATAAGTTAAAGGGAAAGAGATAGACACAGAACAGTCTCACTCATCTATGGTTTTAAGAAAAATAAAAGACATTTTTGTAATAATTCTCAGAGACAATAGAGATGAGGGTTAGACAGTCCAGTTCACGATATGATGCTCACCACAAAGAGTGGTGAGAGCAGTTAGAGAAATAACTATACTGACAACTAACATAACAATGTGAATGAATGAGGGAAGTAGAAAGCCTGACTCAAATAAATACAGGCTGGGGTAGGGGTGGGGAGGTGGGAGATTTGGGGCATTGGTCATGGGAATGTCGCACTGGTGAAGGGATTATTCTTTATATGACTGAAGCCCAACTACAATCATGTTTGTGATCAAATTATATAAATAAAGGCACTAATAAAAACACACACACAAAAAGAAAACAATTTAAAAGTAAAGAAAGAGGCCAAGGAGATAGTCTAGGGATTAGAGCAAACACTGTGCACGCACTGACCCTGGTTTTATCCCAGACACCACATGATCTCCAGGGTCATAAGGGTATAGTCTTTGAGGTCACCAACTAGCCTGGGGTGTCCCAGATGAACTTCAGCATGGCAGGACCAAACTACCAAAATATTATCAGGCCATCACCTTGAACAGCTGGCAAGGTTGTCTAAGAATTAACTGGCAGTGATCACCCAATTCTGTAGACACTGTTTGGAGAGCAACACTAATTCATGGAAAAAATAATAAAGGAAGGTAGGTAAGTCATTCAAGTAATTTTTCATCTTCATAGACCCAAACCAATGATAACTACTAATTATGCTCTCCTCTAACCTCTTAAATCATTCCTTAGAAAATTACTAAATATTTGGCAAATACTTGGTATGTCATTGCCTATATGGAAGATCATAACTGAACTCGTATTTTTATTTTGATTATTTATAGGAATCTATTACAAATTCATATTAATAATGAATGAATACACACATAGCTTGATACATGTATTTGTTAATCTCTATATAATCAAGTATTGTCTTATTATATCTCACAACTTATTTTATATAACTAACTGCAACACAAACAAGAAATAAGGAGCTTTGTACTTAAAGTCGTTTTTCTGTCCAACTAGCTTTATTCACATTATACAAAATAGATTAGGATGTGACTGAATAGTCAGCTTGTTAATTGCTCTCTGAGCAAGTTTAAAATGTGTCATTATTATCTAAATAATGAAAATTAGTGGGTGTGATTTCAGTATGGAATAACTCGCCCCTGGCTTTGATTTCTTGAACAATGTAGTATCACTTCAACTGCTTTTGATCAGATGTGACATCTTCTCTACATTGATAGATATCCACGGTCTTGATGTGACAAATCATCTTTTATCCTTGATTAAAATAAATTATCACATTGCAATAGCTATCCTACCATGTCAGTCACATAGCCAGCTTACCACACTAATACCATGATACTTTATATTTTAAAACGTTTTAAAAACAGATTTATACTGTAAGTGCAATCTAGATTTTATTTCTCCTGTTATATAGAAGGCATATGAACATTTTCTCTTTCGTGGAAATGTTTTTTTTTTATTTTCTGTCTATATATCTTTCTTTATGCATCTACTTACTGCAAATAGTTTTCTCTGGAAATCTCCCTTAAGTTTCTAATGCTGACATAAGTGAGGCTGACCCTACCAGTTGTCCCATCTCTAAGAATAGGCATATGAATTGACCAATGAGCTCAACCACAATGAAACATCCAAAATTAGGAACATAAGCTCAAAGAATAAGACAAAATCATCCCCTAATTTTAGATAATAAAATGGAAAGTGAAAGTATCTAATTTAGACTAAGAATAAAATGCAAATACTAAGGATATATTTTGATCCCTTTGGACTTAGCTTAAAATTTAAAGCTCTTCTCTTGAGTGATTCAGTTTCATGGACCCATTCAGAGCAGTTTATTTATTTATTTATTTATTTATTTATTTATTTTTGGTTTTTGGGTCACACCCGGCAGTGCTCAGGGGTTATTCCTGGCTCCATGCTCAGAAATTACTCCTGGCAGGCATGAGGGACCATATGGGACACCGGGATTCGAACCTATGACCTTTTGCATGAAAGGCAAACGCCCTACCTCCATGCTATCTCCCGGGCCCCAGAGCAGTTTATTTTTATATTGGGGATAGAGTTGCACCCCATCCTGCAGGGGTCAGAGGTCATTCTTGGTAGTATTCAAGGAACCTTGTGTCATGTCAGCATCACATTCAGGCTGATCATTGCAAGGCAAATGACCTACCTGATCATTGTTTCTCCTGTCCAACTTGCTTTAATTTTAAAAAAATGAATTATGGTTGATTTT